>CAUYSK010024619.1:0-69818 GCA_963575035.1 Avahi laniger
CTGTCACGACATAAAGGTGAACCATTTCTGTGCTGATTGTTACATGTGATGAAAAATGAATTCTTTTTGACAATCACCAGCAGTCGGCACAATGATTGGATAAAGATGAAGTGCCGAAACACAGTCCAAAGCTGAATATTCATCAAAAAAAGCTAATGGTGGACGGGCGCCGTGCCTCATGCCTGTAATCCTAGCTCTCTGGGAGGCCAAGGCAGGTGGATTGTTTGAGCTCAGGAGTTCGAAACCAGCCTGAGCAAGAGCGAGACCTCGTCTTTACTAAAAATAGAAAGAAATTAATTGGACAAATAAAAATATATAGAAAAAATTAGCCGGGCATGGTGGTGCATGCCTCTAGTCCCAGCTACTCGGGAGGCTGAGGCAGAAGGATCGCTGGAGCCCAGGAGTCTGAGGTTGCTGTGAGCTAGGCTGACGCCATGGCACTCACTCTAGCCCGGGCAACACAATGAGACTCTGTCTCAAAAAAAAAAAAAAAAAAAAAAAAGCTAATGGTGTTTGGTGGTCCAGCGCTGGTATTATCCACTACAGCTTCATGAAACCTGGTCAGTCGTTAACTGCAGTCTGCAATCTATTACTGCAATCTACTGCAACCAGCTGGACAAAATGATGAGGATGCTTGCAATTAAGAAGCTGAGATTGGCCAAGAGAGACGGGCCAATCCTCTTGCAAGACAACACTCCACCACATGTCACACAAACAACGCTGCTCAAACTACAGAGGCTGGACTTGGAAACTCTCTGTTGTCCACCATTTTCACCAGACCTTGCACCAACTGACTATCACTTCTTCCAGGTTTTGGACCACATCTTGCAAGGAAAAATATTCAATTCTTAACAAGCTGTGGAAAACATCTTTTGCGATTTCATCGCCACTTGCTCTCTGGGCTTCTTCGCTGCTGGCATAAGCAAGCTACCGTTAAGATGGCAAAACCACGTTGATAGTCTAGGCGCATATTTTATTAATTGTATTGCTTGTTTGAGATATAATAAACTTGTGATTTGAAATTGGACAAATAGATCTAAGGCAATCAAATTACAAGTTTTATTTCCATGCTTTTGAATAAATAGGCCAACCAGGCCAGTATCTTTCCTGTACCCTAACTACAAAGATAATTTTATCAAACAATGTGATTTTTTAAATACCTCATTTCTCTTTTAGGGGTTCAGTCCATCAGAATTTTGCTGACTTCACTTTTGCAACTGGCAAAATATTTGGACACATGTTCGCATTGAAAGGAGATATAGATTCAAATGTAGCTATTGATCTTAGCAACAAAGCTTCATTAGCATTCTTACAAAAGCATTTAGGTAAGAAACTAATGTTCTTTCTTGATAAACCAGATGAATCTCAGGACAAAACTGTCTATCTTAACACTTTAGTCCCATTTTAACTGTTTCCAGTTGGTTTACAGTTGAATAAAGCAGTAAACCAATTTGAAAGCAAAATTTGACAAAGTTAATTGTGCTGCTTTACAGACTATGTATCATGCAAAGCAAGTCTATCTGTTAAAGCTTATAGTCTTTCTAAGGAGCCTGGGGTGGACTTCCACTTGGAGGGTTCTGACAGCTGGGGTCCTCCCTCCATTCTCTAATTTGCAGGCAACTGACAGAATACACCATGCCTCTACAATCATTATGTAATTTGTGTAATTTGTAATTCTGTCGTACCACCTAGAGCTGCGGTCCCCCAACCCTCAGGCAGCAGACCAGTACTGGTCCACGGCCTGTTAGGGACCAGGCAGAAGAGCTCCACCACTCCCCGCCCCCCTATCCGTGGAAAAATTGTCTTCCATGAAACTTGGGAAGGAGGGGGCGGACAGCAGGAGGTGGGCTAGCAAGCGAAGCTTCATTTGTATTTACAGCTGCTCCCCTCCCCATTGCTCACATCACACTGCCTGACCTCTGCCTCCCCCGCCACCCCTGTCCATGGAAAAATTGTCCTCCCTGAAACCGGTCCCTGGTGCTGAAAAGGTTGGGGACTGCTGACCTAGAGGCACTGAACTGTTTAATGCTGTCAAAAGTTTAATATGTTTATTAACATTTATGTTTTTCAGGACTTCATAAAGATTTTGATAAGTGGGACTATCTGGTTGAAGGAGAGGATAAGAATCTTATTCCAGGGAGCAACATTAACACGACCGACCAACACGCCACTCTACGGAACTCTACAGGAATACAGGAACAGAATTAGGATTAAAAGAAGTTTTTAAAAAGTCTTGGTTCAAAACTGTCTAACATTGTGCGTGTGTGTGTGAGAGAGATTTTAACGTATTTTTCCAAAGCACTCATATTTTAAAATGTAGGCTATACTATAATAGTGAGTGAGGCTTGAACTAAGATTTTTTTCATTTAAATATGAAGAATGCAGAATACAAAAATCATACCAGCCTAAAATTTAATTTTTCTAAGATATCTTTTTTTAGTGTCAAAGTTAAAAACTGCTTTTATATTACTTTAGTAACAGACAGGTATATTAAAAGAGGCACCGTGCCAGTAAAAACTTGTTGGAATGACGTAATACTCCTTATACAGTAATATACAGTAAAAACAGATTTTATTGTCTTTTATTCTCTATTATGAACAGTATGATTGAATTTTAGCAACATGGTATTCTAGGTGGAATTTGACAGCATTTCTCTTTGACTTTTAGTCATGATAAGAAAAATTAGAAGCTAATATTAATAAAGCCATTGTTTGAGCACAGTATTGGTGATACTGTACAATTTTGACATGATGACTAAATGGGCAAGGGACAAGGGTTAAGAATTTTGGAGACAAGGCAGAGGCAGTGGATATAGTGAATATAGTGAGTGAGACTTGAACTAAAAAAAATTGGCAATTTTTTTGCATTTTCTTGAATGCTTTATCTCTGATGCATCCTACTTACTAAAGAAAGGTGCCATTGGATTGTAGCATATAGCAGGGATTCCAACTATAACACATTAGTTATTCACCCTATGGCTGTAAAGTAAAACAAAGGAAACATTCATAATTACATTTAACTTCTTCATTTTCCAATTAATTCTATTTTATAGATGTTTTAAATTCTATATATAGTAGTAAAAGTAGTATTCTTTTATTATTTAGTATCATTTTATTCCATTTAATTAAGTGAAGGTAAAAAGACAGCTTAAAAATATATACACTTACACATCTGAGAATCATGGAAAATGATTTTTTTCCCTGAGGGATATAAGAATTTATGCCAATCATTAGTTAAGTATATACTTTAGTCTAAGTATTATCTTGTTCCTGTGAATTCTCCAAAATTAATTTAGCCTGTGTGAACAAGGATAGTCAGTACTTAGTAAGCAAATCTGGTTAACTGTTTCATCTCTATCCCTTTTGCCCAGTTATTACGTTTACTGTGTATCCTGATTTTGTACCTCAGGCCTAGCTTAGTGGTGTCAGGGCAGAATCACTCATTCTGAGAAATTTGACTTCTCTCTTCTATAGCCATTTAGATTAAATTTTTCAAAATAGGGAGTTAAACTCAGCTTGAAACGGAAGGCTTTCTATAATCTGACCCTAACGCATCTTCTCTGACCTTCTCTCCTGGTAATTCACAATTACATTGTCTATATGAGTGAGTCACACTCGTCTATTCTTTATCCCAGGAATAACTAATATACTCATCTACCTCAATTATTTTTAATGCAAAATCCTTTCCTTTCTACTTACTGAAATTATACTCAGTTCTTAGTTTATTTCTATTAGGCTTCAGGGTCTGATAATGTTTCATACACATAACATCTTTTCCCCAGTCTCATTTGGCAAAGCTTCTCCTTACTCATTTCAGAAATGGATAAACATTCCAATTGTAATGATGTTCCATTCAAGAACAATTTTTTTTTTTACAATCCTTTGTTGGTGGTATATGCTGATGCTGAATGGAGAAAATAAGTTCTGAAAATAACCAATAAGTTAAACTTAAAAAAAAAAACTAGCATAGTGCACACTTAATTTTTTTCAGGAAAAAGAAACATTTACCAAATGTCTGCTCCTTTTCTGGTACTTTAAATAAATTATGTCTAATCTTAAAAACACTTTAAAAAAGGTTTTATCATCACCATTTTACAGATGAGGAAGATGAAGGCTCAAAGATACCACATAACCTGCCTGGGTCTTGTATAGCTAAGTAGCATGTAGCTAAGATCTATACTCTGCAAAATCATGGGCTTTGAAGTTAGATAGGTGTGGGTTTGGTCAAGCCTCTGAGATTCACTTGATATCTGAAGTTGGGCAAGTTATTTAACTTCTCTAAAAAGCTTCAATTTTCTCACCTATAAAATATGGATAATATTAATATGTATCTCAAAGATGATGGTTAAAATGAGAAAATGTATTTAAAGTACCCAGTACATAAGAACTAACATTTACTATTACTTTGCTTCCCCCAATCTCTAATTATAGAGGAGAGAGGAACCACAGATATTCAAGAATCCTATTTTCTTTTTAATAAAATGAGACCACCATGTCATTAAGGATAAACTTTATTCAGATCTTATATCACATTAGAATACCTCCAAATTCGAACAAAGTATTAGTCAGATGTTTTATTAGACAGGCAGCCAAAGTTTCAAAATCAAAACAAAAATTCTGAAGGCATTACTGCTAACAAAGCTACCCTCCTAAATAGCCTCGCATCATGCACTTGTCATGAACTTATACTTTTCTATTTTAATTTAAACACTATATTCAAAAGATATCAAAATAGTTTTTTCGAAATGTGAGTTGTGAGTTAGTAAATTGTTTACCAAATAAATCCTCTCGACTGATTAGAAACCACACAAGGCAGAGGAAAGATCCTACATCCATACAGACAGGAATACCACTACAGATACATTGCACAGTCAACCTGAGACCTATTTTGTTTTCCACTTACATCAAAGTTTTTGAAAATGACAACTTCTTAGTGTCACATGCTTTCAATTTCCTCAAATACTCTTTTGGTCTAGGTAAGATGCCACTTATTTAAGAGCAGCTTCAGACTGATTGGCCACATCTATGGATCCACAGTTAAATCTACATCACTTCCAGACTCCTTATCTGAAACGAGAAGAGAAAAACCTCAAGCTGAGAAAGAAATATAAAAACGAAAAAATTATTTATGTGGGTGCTACTATGACAAAATCAATGTCCTCTAAGAGGAGGGAAGGGGGATGGATCAGTATTCTAACTATTACAGTGAATTATTCCTACAGAAATAAGTTTTGTTCTTCTTTTTAGTATTTTGGTTCTCACACTGTACCTATCATCAAGTCTCTCTAAAAGATTATGAAATTGGAGTATTATATTTTGCTAGAATGATGTTAACAAGTCTAATAATCAAGGCCGGGCGCGGTGGCTCACGCCTGAAATCCTAGCACTCTGGGAGGCGGAGGCGGATGGATCGCTCAAGGTCAGGAGTTAGAGACCAGCCTGAGCAAGAGCGAGATGCCATCTCTGCTAAAAATAGAAAGGAATTAGCCAAATAACTAAAAATATATAGAAAAAAAATTAGCCAGGCGTGGAGATGCACACCTGTAGTCCCAGCTACTCGGGAGGCTGAGGCAGGAGGATTGCTTGAGCCCAGGAGTTTGAGGTTGCTGTGAGCTAGGCTGATGCCACGGTACTCTAGCCCGGGCAATAAAGCCAGATTTTGTCTCAAAAAAAAAAACAAGTCTAATAATCAATTAGTTCTTTGCTCTCTGATTGGTGTGTATTTTTCACATAATACTAAAGTCACCAAGGGCTAATTTTATCTTCAGTGTGCCTCAATTCTAAGAACCAACATGCTATTTATAAACAACATAAAATAACCAAGAACATCCAACAAGCTAAATCTTATGGAGATAAACTAAAAATTCAGAAATCCTAAGAGATTACTTTAAAAAGGTCATTTGAATATATAAACTAATTAACACTAAGAAAATCCTTTAAAATATGAATTTATCAAACTCACCATTTAACTTTCAAGATTAATTCAATCAACAAACAAATTTCCTGTGATATATCAAGAAATCCTCCTTTCGGTTACTTATCCCCATAAGCACATTTAAACATTTTTACCTGAAGTGGTTTTCCCCCCCCACCAGTAACATCCAGAGAAATTAATTAACCATTTTTGTTTGAGAGATTCAGCATAATGGTATCTTTAAGACCTGGCAATTCTGAGTGATAAAAGTATATTGTTTTAAAAACACAAGTTACCTTGAATTGTGGTATCATCCGATGACATGAAGTAAAGATCTTTTCCCACTGTTTGGAGTACGGCCTAACAAAAGGAACCTTTGGGTTACTACCAATTCTTTAAGTACAAAATAGTTTAAATCAGAAATAGGACCCTGGATAAATCAGAAAGAAAGTAAACAATAAGAAGTATTCTTATTAAAATTATGGCAATCTAATTTTATAGTGAAGAATCACTTCAAGTGCATTTTCCATTATTCAAATACTCATTATCTCGAATATCTCCACTGGAGCACTCCACGCAGGGAGTAAAGTACCCTTTCTCAGTTGTGAGCTCTCAAACCCTCTGACAGCTCTGGTTTTGGTGAAGGCAGGAGGGACATCGTCGTTCAAGGGGCTGCTATTCAAACACGTTATCTATGATGAGCCGCAGACCCTTTAAAGACAAGGGGCAGGGATATATTTCTTCTATATTCTTTTCAATGTGCATGCATGATGTGATACAGAAACTAATTAGTGAGCTATATTCTTATGGTAAAATGAAATAGCTCAGATAAAAAACAAATACTAAAAAATTATAATTAGAAAGACTCCCAGATCATAGTGACTTGATGTTATCATAAAAAAATAGTCACGCATAGTACTCACAATATTTACTTTTTAAAGAAAACTAGCTCATTTGTAGGCAGGCATCCTTATCTAAGAGCTTAGTCAAATTTGAGGAATCTTTAACTCCCATTAGTAATCAAATCAAAAATGTAAAGTTTTACTAGTAAGTAGTTTCTATGTGTCTGCTATTGGCTTAAGGCCAGAGGTAATTGTGTATATATTATTTTATGTCCACATTAAATAGTCCTAAATAGTTTTTTCCTATTTACCAGGTAATAGGGTACTTTGTCCAAATAGAATCCTGTATGCACATATATATGTATTTGTCTGTGGACTCTTCACAATTAATAGATGGAGACAATCAGAATGTAAAAGAAAGGTTTACTAAATACTGATGCAAAAAACTATCAGGCTATTCTTTTTTTTTTTTTTTTTGAGACAGATTCTCACTCTCTTGCATGGAGCGAGTGCCGTGGCATCAGCCTAGCTCACAGCAACCTCAAACTCCTGGACTCAAGCAATCCTACTGTCTCAGCCTCCCAAGTAGCTGGGACTACAGACATGTGCCACCATGCCCGGCTAATTTTTTTTTTTCTATATATATTTTTAGCTGTCCAATTAATTTCTTTCTATTTTTGGTAGAGATGGGGTCTCGCTCTTGCTCAGGCTGGTCTTGAACTCCTGAGCTCAGAATGATCTGCCCACCTCGGCCTCCCAGAGTGCTAGGATTACAGGCGTGAGCCACCGCGCCCGGCCCTACATACTCTTTAAATGACAAAGTGCAACTTAATTTTTCTCTTCCTTCACCCCTTATAAATATCAGTGGATGTTGGGTAAGCCTTCTTGGTTCTTGGATTCAAACTCTAGGAGGCCCCATTCAGCTTAAATGCCTGTAGATAGAAAGAGGGATGATTTTGGCTTTTTTATTTCTTAAACTTGTGTCTCTCTTCTTCCCCCTATACTCAGCTGCTGTTTCAAACCCACTAGGGGCTTAAGGGATGAAGAGAGTAGGAGACTGGCTCAAACAATTTTCTAGCGATTTGAGTTGCAGAGAAAAGCCAACTAGATCAGGGCTATTGCAATGGAAACTGCATAGCACCAAATGAAGCAGAGTTTTGACAATTCATTGCTTAAACTTGACATATAGACAAGAATATACATAGGGAAAATTTAGCATTTTAAGTAAATTTTCTGAATTATTCAGTTTGATCTATTTCCAGATGTAAGTAAAGAACCACCATTAATTTTACCAATCATTTACTACCAATCATTTTAGATTGTATTGAAACAGCCCCAGTTGGTCCCTTGCAAAATTGGCTAGTATAAAAGCATTGTCTCCACAAGTGATGAGGATACATTGCTTTGAATTGGTTTACCCAAATTTCCCCCATCCCATTCCCTGGATATATAGACCAGACTCACTCTCAGGAAATGAGTTCTTATTTTTTGGCCCCTGCCAACACCAGGAGCTGGGCAGCCTCCTTCCTGCAGTTTTGTTTTGCATTCTGCTTACTCTCTTATGGAAATCACAGCAGCTGCCTTATAGTCAGGCTGCCTGCCAGACTCTCTGGCATTTTGAGACATTGGCATCTCTCTTTATAATGAATGCCAAGCCACTCCAGGCCAGCCTTGGGTCACCAGGTGGGGAGAAAGCCTGGCAGACACAGCATGCCAAGTGAAGCAAAGAAGTGTTGATGATGCAGTCAGCTTTGTCCATGGACACTGCTCAACCACAAGATTTAGGGCTGTCTATATCCTGACAAAGGAAAACTTCAGTCCTTCATTGGTTACTTCCCAGTGTCCGGATATATGGTAGTGAGTGGATGGATTAACCAGATAACATTTTCCTCCTGACTACAACCAGTTGCTTGGCAATGTATAGACCCTTATCATATGTACATACTATTGAGGGCACCAGCACTCTCTGGCTCTGAGCTGGGGGAGGAGCCAGAGAGTGGGATGCGGGCAGACAAAAAGCATTGACATCTGTGACTAAGACGAATCAGACTTGGAAACCTGCTGACTATTGTGAGCCAGGAAGGATTTGGGATGTCCACAGTTAGCAGCTAAATCAGCCTGGAAATCACTCTGGTCTTTGGAAAGAAGGTGGATTGTGTGGAAGATTAAGTTATCCATCATGGATGACCACTTGGTCCACTCTCTCTGGATTATTTCTAATCTTTTAATTCCTTTTTTCAAGTATATAGTGGGTCATATTCATCATCATCCACTTTCTGGGAACAGCAGACGTGAAAAGTGACTGACATGCGAAAAGAGAGGTTGTGGGTCCGTATGATGAAACATACTATTCTGACGGTGAGGGCTGCTAGGTAATGGAATGGGGATGGAAGAGTGTGACACCTTTCCCTTGTGTAGCACTTTGAATACTGAATCTTTTCTAATTTGCCTGAGCAAAAATGGATGGATACTAGACTAGAGACAGGGGCATGTCCAAGATGACCTGTCAAGGCCTCTTTTTTTTTTTTGCCTTTGGCTTCTATAATTTTCTGACAACAGCTGTACCTGTAAAATGTGTCAGATTCAGTAGTAGGGTCAGGGGCTGCTGTCACTTGGCAGACTTCAACAACATGACCCTGGCAAAGACTTTGGAATAAAAACATCAGGAAAATAAACACTCAATACTCCATAGCCAGAGGACCGGCTGGGAGCTGTCAGGTTGAAATACTAGTCTATTTGGGAAGGGAAGGAAAAGGAGCAAGGCCTCCAACACTCCTCTGCCTTCTAGAAAATACTCCTCCAGCAGCAGAGGTGATGCCAAACACATCAAATTAATTAAAGAAAGAGATAGGAGAAGTATTAAGGTTGAGCTTCTGCTCCAACCAGTCTGTCAATCAACACCCTGTCAGGAAGGAGGCATTGCCTGGGCTGGGGGAGGGGAGCACCAGGAAACAAGAGATAAGGCCAATCCTTGCACCCCCTCTGTGCAGGGAGATGGAACATATACTCAGGACCCAGACAGAAAGAAAGGGGAGAAAACTGAGAGACAAGAGAGGCGAGGGACATCAGTGCAGGGGGAGGAGGAACAGGAGCTACAGCAGAGGCTGGAGGAATCAGACAAGGCAGTGATCCCCGAGAGGGGAAAGTCTCTCCCGGTTAGGGAGGAGAGCTCAAACGGGGCTGAGGGGAGAAGTAGGAAAAGGATTGTCTCCCAGGATGGGCAATGGCTTGTGCAGTTTAGAGACTGAAGAGGACAAGGTACACATTGGTGGAGAGAATTCAGGAGTCTCGCTGAACAGAAATTCTGTAAAAGGGAGTCATGGGAGAAGAGGCTGGGAAGCTGAGGAATTGTAAATCTGGCAGGACAAGATGATCAAACAGGAATTTCTGGGAAAAAGCATTTCTGACAAAAATACTGGTAGAGCTTTTGCTCTGGCTACCCTTTAGAAAAGAGGTAAAGTCTAAGCCTAGAGGGTGATGCAGTTATCCCTGGTCAGCTGTACAGGGCAAGCAGAAAAAACAGACCGCTTCACTGGTTCCAGCAATAATATCTGGCCAGTTATGGCAGGGGTCTCCAGGGAAGAGCTAGGGAATGTGTGGTAGCACATGCCTATATATGTCTCTGTGTGTGTGTGTGTGTGTGTGTGTGTGTGTGTGTTTTAAGGCTGCATGCACATGTCTTTATATGTTCTAATTATATTTCCTCTTGAGCACTTTTGAAAAGTATGCAAAAGATGCACCAACAACAGATTAGTGCATTCAATTAGTAGGTAGATGATAAGTAGACTGATGATAAGGTTTGAATAATATACACCCCAAGGAGGAAAACATAATACAAACCGCTCTACTGCATATACACATACACACATATGCAGATGTTGAATAACATTCACATAGATATTAGAAATGCAGATATACAAAGATACATCATTTTAGACATGAGTAAAGACACAAGTGCTATTAAGTAACTGCTATCCATTTCATAGGCATGCTATAGGAAAGGCTAAGAGAATAGTAGATTAGAAATGGTATTTAAATCATCTTATCTATTCTTTTGTGTATAAGAAAGAAAGCTGGCTAACCAACTCCTTCAAGCAACATAATTCCTTCTTTTCTGAAAGAACTATTGGGATTAGTCCCAATTTCTAGCCCCCATTAGGATGTGTGCTGTAGAGGAAAGTGCACTGAATCCCGCAGGAGTCAAACAGTATGGATTAGTCGTCCATATCTGTCACCTAAGTAAGTCATCTTCTCTCTGGCTGTGACTCTATCAAATGTGAATGTTGTCTATAAACTCTAAACTTCCTTCTAGCTATAGTTTTAGGATAGATATATAAATTATATGTTATATACACACATATATATATATAAAATCACATACACAATGTTATTCAAGTACCCAGAAGTTTTTGGTGGGAAAGAAAATTAGAAAATGACCATAGTTTTCCTTTTCTTTTTTGGGGGGGGGGACAGAGTCTCACTCTTTTGTCCGGGCTAGAGTGAGTGCTGTGGCGTCAGCCTAGCTCACAGCAACCTCAAACTCCTGGGCTCAAGTGATCCTTCTGCCTCAGCCTCCCGAGTAGCTGGGACTACAGGCATGCGCCACCATTCCCGGCTAATTTTTTCTATATATTTTTAGTTGGCTAATTAATTTCTTTCTAATTTTAGTAGAGGCGGGGTCTCACTCTTGCTCAGGCTGGTCTCGAACTCCTGAGCTCAAGCAATCCGCCCACCTCAGCCTCCCAGAGTGCTAGGATTACAGGCGTGAGCCACTGCCCCTAGCCTAGAAAATGACCATAGTTTTCTACAAAATTCCCAAACAGGCTGGTTTCAATGGCTCACGCCTGTAATTCCAGCACTTTGGGAGACCAAGGTGGGAGGATTGCTTGAGGCCTTGGAGTTCAAGACCAGCCTGAGCAACAGTGAGGCAACAGTGGAGCAACAACCCTATCTCTACAAAAAATTTAAAAAAATAAAAAAATTAGCAGGGTGTGGTGATGCACATCTGTAGTCCCAGCTACTCTGGAGGCTGAGGCAGGAAGATCACTTGAGCAGGAGGATCGCTTGAGTTTGAGGTTGCAGTGAGCCATGATGATGCCACTGCACTCTACCCCGAGCAATAACAACAACAAAAAAATTCCCAAACAACTTTTCGGTTCTGTTTTCTAATGAAACAATTCCAAACATGTTTTTGATATTGTGAGGACTAAGGGGTGAATGACTGAAAAGTTCATCTTTCAAAAGCCGAGTTGGTGTCATGCAGGAAGGGAAACGGTGACTCTGAGAATGAACAGGTCTATGATCACCTGTTCTACACAAATGTTGGAAATGGGTCCTTTGATTATGACTGTGGTTACACAATGTCAAAATAATGGGATGATTTAGTTAAGTCAGTGAAAAAAATCAGATATTTTGGCCATATGACATTGGGTAGTCCAAACAATTCTTTTGATGTTTTAAGCAGATCCAGTCTTTGGATTCTGGGTGTGCCCACCTTTACCTTAAGAGATGTTTAGGCCCTTTTCTCTCTGAATCTCCCTCCACCCTCACCCCCAATACCTAGCAACAAGATTTTCTCAGTGCTCCCTCGGAATAGCCACATTCTGAAAGCCATTGTATACACTGGTATACCTTAATATTCCATATGTATGTGTGTGTTGAAGAACAGACCATCAGATAATAGCATGCTATCTTTTGAAGGGCCCTGGTAGAGCATTGGAACTTACCACAATATTCCATTGCAAAAAAACACAAAGGTCTGCAGCTGGTAAACTTCATCCTGAATGTCAACAGGGGGCTGATCCCATAACACAACAGCTTGAGATAACCTGTATCACAAAGTCAAGCTTGGCTGTGATTACTTAGCATTTATATAGCACTTTATCTGGGTTCTGTATGTCAGCATCATTAATGGGAGATAACTCACCAGGAGTTATAGCCAAGAAAAAAATTCATGACCAAAAAGGAAGAAAGAAGGGAAAGCTTAAAGGGTCTGAGTAATCCCATAGGGGCCTGTGGTTACTCAGTAATGGGGAGGGGACAAATGCGCAATTAAAGAGAACAAGGCAAACTCTTGTCTCTCCTCTGTGAACAGGAGTAGGTGAAGGTGCGGTAGGAGAGCATAAGTTCAGAATAAAGGAAGAAAAATCTTGCCAGTAAAACTCACTGAGCCTAAAATTTTGACGAAAAGAATTTATAGTTTGTCTTCTCTAGCACCTCATATCCCAGGGAAATGATCATCAAGCAAAGACCCTGAGTAATGGCTGGAGGTTGGTTCTGTCTGAAGGAAAGGGATGGAGAAATGCCTTTTTAAAGTGGCTTCCAAGCCCATAAGTCTATTTAAAAAAAAATAGAATATTCAGGAATTCACTACAGTTTTATTGTGGCATTTTGGTAAAGTACAAATTAACACAAATCTTCTGTCATAATAGATAAGAATGTAATCATTCAATTAGCTGGACACATGCAAATAATCACCGTAGTATCACAGAATTGAAAGTAGCGAGACTGCCTAACTGTAGTTTAATGTTAAGAGCATGGGTTTTAGATACAAAAGATCTCACTTTGAATTGGTTGTACAACTTGCTATCTGTATGAATTTGGAAAAATTATTTAACCTCTATGAACCTTAATTTCCTCATTTGCTAAATGGAAATTTTATAGTACATAATAATGAGATGGACTTTTATTTCCAGCATTATAGCAAACAAGAATGCTTTGCTATAAAGCATCTAGAAATACTGGATACATAATAAAATCCTTTTTTAAATACATAGCTGAGCTTGCTAGAAAGAACGAAAAATTCCCCAAGGACCAAAACCTGGATGGTAAATGTGGGAGCTAATCTTGGAGCTCCCCTAGAGTGTGTTTTGGGGTAGTTGCTAATCTTGGTAACCAAAGGGATTGGGTTTTAATGGTCATATAGGAATAAAATCAAAGTTCAGTCCAAATAAAAAGGAAGAGTAGGAAATACATCTGCCCACTGGTAGAGGGAGAGGACAACGAAGCTTATCTATCTTGATCTTGGTTCTGGACTGAAAAAGAACTCCAACTTATCAAAACACATTCTCCTGTGAGAGCTTTTGCCTCCCTTCCTGCCAGTCTGGGATTCAAATTGATGTCATATATATGGTGTAGGAATTCTTTAACTGAGAAATTAATATTAAAAGTACCTGGCAGGCCAGGCGCGGTGGCTCATGCCTGTAATCCTAGCACTCTGGGAGGCCGAGGCGGGTGGATCGTTCAAGGTCAAGAGATCGAGATCAGCCTGAGCAAGAGCGAGACCCCGTCTCTACTAAAAAATAGAAAGAAATGATCCGGACAACTAAAAAATATATATATATAAAAATTAGCTGGGCATGGGTGGCGCATGCCTTAGTCCCAGCTACTCGGGAGGCTGAGGCAGAAGGATCGCTTGAACCCAGGAGTCTGAGGTTGCTGTGAGCTAGGCTGATGCCACAGTACTCTAGCCTGGGCAACAGAGCGAGACTCTGTCTCAAAAAAAAAAAAGTACCTGGCAGAAGCAAACATATAAAACCTGTCTGAAGAGAGACATCTTCCATTCTAAGATGTGCTTTGTTCACATTTTGGTATCTCTGAAACTAGGGTATTTCCTACAATTACTATTGGCTAGGAACCCTTCTGATGTAGTTGTCATTGCCTGAGCAATCAAAATTTGCAGAATAGATGACAGTGGTTTTGAAAAAATCTTGGAGACAATATGAAGTCTTTTAAGAAATACTGCATCACAAACCTCTTGGCATCACAAAGGACATCATTGGGTGGAAAAACATGGAATCTAAAAGTCATTCAGAAGATTTGAACTGGGAATGTGAAGAAGTTTTAGGAATGCCCTACATTATTTCAACGATATTTTCTTTTCTTATGAATACACAAGAGTAATAAATTATAAAATCTATGCCTAAAATCTAAAATGGCACTTTAAATAAAATTCTAAGTGTCAAGACAGCACTTGACTTAGTTTAATTGCAGTGATGGCTTTCTTAGTGTCAGTAAAATAATGGTACTTCTTACCTTTGATAGTATCTTAAATTTTGGAAGTACCATAGTCATTGTATCAGTCAGGGTTTAGGATTGAAAACAAATCTCTCTATGTATTTTAAACAGAAAGGAATCACAGAATTAGGTGTTCATGAATCTCTAAGTGGGCTGGAGCAGTGCAAAGTAACAACAATTCTATTCACACCAGACTTTCCAAGGTCAACAATAAAGAACAGATGACAATGAGTAATCCAATATTCAAAATGCTGAGTAACAAAAAAAAAAATCATCAAGAATTCATTACTCAGCTATACTACCATTCAAGAGTAGGAATAAAATAAATAAATTTCCAAACAGACAGACAAACAGATTTCTTACCACAAATAGACCTTTCACTAAAGGAATTTTCTTCAGGGAATTTGCTGAAGAAAATTTCAACCCATAAGAAAGAAGTGAGATAAAAATAGGAATTTGGAGACTAGTTATATTGAGTAAAGTAATCAGAAAACGTGTAGGTATATCTAAACAAGTAAACAATAAAAACAGTTATTAATTTGGGAACATGAAAATAAGACATTATTATAATACAAGACAACAATAACATATATAATGAAAGAGATATGATCAGAGTTAAAGTATTCCAAAGCTCTTGAATTATTTGGGAGGTTAGTAGAGGTATTGATTAAGCCATTATGATTCTTTTAAATTTAAAATTAAGGTAGTACTAGCACCTCTTGTATTATCCTGGATAGAGCTGGAGCCCATCCTACCAACTGAAGTATCACAAGAATGGAAAAACAAGCACCACATGTACTTATCATCAAATTGGTATTAACTGATCAACACTTATGTGCACATACAGTAGTAACATTCATCGGATGTCGGGGAGGTGGGGGGGAGGAGAGGATGGGTATATTCACACCTAATGAGTGTGGTGCGCACCATCTGGGGGTTGGACAAGCTTGAAGCTCTGACTCAGGTGTGGCAAAAGCAATATATGTAACCTAAATATTTGTACCCCCGTAATATGATGAAATAAAAACAAAATTAAATTAAGGTAGTCATGAAAAGAATAAAAATAGAATATATAACTTTTAAGTCAGTAAAAGGGAAATGGGAAATTTTTAAACTTTCATCATTTCATACTTTGGAAGGCCAAGGTGGGAGTATTGCTCTAGGCCAGGAATTCAAGGCCAGTCTGGGCAACATAGCAAGATTCCATCTCTAAAAATTTTTTTTTAAAAATCAGCCAAGCATGGTGGCACATGGCTATAGTCCCAGCTGCTTGGGAAGCTAAGGCAGGAGGATTGCTTTAGCTCAGGAGTCCAAGGCTGCAGTGAGCTGTGATTGCACCACTGCACTCCAGGCTGGGTGACAAAGTGAGACCCTGTCTCAAAAACAAACAAATAAAAACTTTCATCATTTCAATAGAAAGCAAGAAGAGAGACACATGGAAAATATAAGCACAAAATAAGACAGTACATATAAAACAAAAAATTATCAGTAAACTCAATAATCATAAATGAACTAAATTCACCAGCTAAAAGATTGAGATTATCAGATAGGACTAAACTTTTAGTTATCTGCTATTATAAATCATGATACACAGTGGCTGAGAGTAAAAGAATGGAAAAAGATACCAAATAAGATGGTATTGCCGTATTAATATGAGACAAAATTGACTTTAATATACACAGAACAGTGATTACTAGGGATTGAGAGGAGAAGATAATAGGGAGTTATTGTTTAATGGGTACAGAGTTCCATTTTGGGATGATGAAAAAGTTCTGGAGATGGACAGGGCACAGCAATGTGAATGTACTTAATGCCACTGACCTATATACTTAAAACTGATTAAAGTGGTAAATTTTATGTTATATATATTGTATCACAATAAAAAAATAGACTTTAAGACCAAAAAAAAGTAGTGTTTTTTTTGGTCTTAAAGTAACAGTTCACTGGAAAGAAGTAACAGTTCTTTACTTTTATGTAACCACTTCAAATACATAAAAAAATCTATAAGAAGAAATTGACAAATTTACCATAATAATTGGAAATTTAAAAAACATAACTTTCTAGTAATTAGTAAGTTGGCAGAAGAAAATTAGTAGAGACATAGGAAATTTGAATAACTCAATTACAAGCACCTGGAATTCTATATGCAACAATTAGAAAATATACATTTGTTTTAAGAACATAGAGAACATTTGGCTGGGCAGAGTGGCTCACACCTGTAATCCAACAGTGTGGGAGGTTGAAGTGGGAGGATCACTTGAGGCCAGGAGTTCTAGGGCAGCCTGAGCAACATAGCAAGACCCCGTCTCTACAAAAAATAGAAAAATCAGCCAGGCATGGTGGCACATGTCTGTACTCATAGCTACTCAGGAGGCTGAGGCAGAAGGATTGCCTCAGCCCAGGAGTCTGAGGTTGTAGTGAGTCATGATGACACCACTGCACTCCAGCCAGGGTGACAGAGTGAGGCCCTGTCTAAAAAAAAAAAAGAAAAAAGAAAATAACATAGAGAACATTTCAAAAATTGACCATACACTAGGGCACAAAACAAATATTAATAAATAAAAAGAATCAGTGTTCTACAGATCACATTTCTTGAACACAAGCAATTAATTTAGATATCAATAACGGAAGGATAAAATTTCCATATGCATGGAAATTTAGGAACAGAATTTAAAACATAGCTAATAATGAAAATTAGATAATATTTAGACTAAACAATAAAGAAAATACACAATCAAAACATGTGGGAACAGCACCAAGAGTGAACCCGAATGTAAACTATGGACTTCGGGCGATTATGATGTGTCAATGTAGGTTCACCAATTGTAACAAATGTGCACTCTGGGGGGAGGTTGATAACAGGGAAGGCTGTGCATGTGTGGGGACAGGGATTGAAAATCTCTGTGCCATCCTCTCAACTTCGCTGTGAACTTAAAACTGCTTTAAAAAATTGTCTTTAAAAATGTGGGATACAGTTAAAGCAGCATTTAAAAGAGATTTTTAATGTTAATATGTTAGAAAAGAAGAAAGAAAAACAGAGCTAAGACCCCAACTCAAGAAGTCACCAAAAAATGTTACAGCAACCTCCCCTTGCCACCAAAGATGGAAAGAAATAATAAATGTAAGAGCTAACAGTAGAAGACAAAAATAAGGAGAATCAACAAAACTACAAATTGGTGAGTACTTACTCACCAAAGGGCACTAATAGGTCTTGACAATCAGGTGAACAAGATGACCTGGTTCTGTAAATGTCCGTCAGCCTCTTTATCAAGCCACCCAGGGCTTGCCGAAGGGGCTCATTAACACAGTAACTGTGGTGGCGAGGTTGGAAATCATGCATGAGTTCAACAAAACAGATTTTCTCTCACCGAGGCAGATCTAGATATTACTACTATACCTTCTAAGGGATAATCTGCCAACCGCAGGGACCACTAAGGAGCCATATGGTGCTCTAACCTAGGGGACCAGCCAAGGCAGATTGATTACAGTGGACCCTGTCCATCATAGAGAAGGCAGTGCTTTGTTCTCACTGGAATAGATACTTCTTCTGAATACGTATTTGCCCTCTCTGACCACAGTGCTTCTATTTATTAGCACCAACATCCACAGACATAGTAAATGTCTTATTCACCATCATGGTGTCCCATACAATAACTTTACTATTTGAACTTTTCATTTTACAGCAAAAGAAGTAAAGCCATGAGCTCATGATCATGGAAATCAAGCGTCTTACCATGTACCCCATCATTTGTAGGCAGCCAACTTTACAGAATGGTAGAATGGCCTACCAAAGACTCTGTTACAGAGCCAGCTGGAGACAACACTTGGTGAGGTTGGGGTGCTGTCTCATAAGACTGACTGGAGAGCCATATTTGGAGATATTTCTCCCATAGCCAGAATACATGGATCTAGGTACCCAGGAATGTATGCAGGGCTGACTCCTCTCAGAGTTGTTCATAATGACCTACTTGAACATTTTTCTTGCATTCTGCTGGTTTTGAGGTGTTCATTCCTAGCAGAGCTTTACAGCCTTCTGGCCATTCTGTATTCTTCGTGCCACTGAAGCAACAGGCCAAGGGGTTCCTGTACCAGCTGGGGTGAAACAGGGTGGTCGTCTCACAATAAGGGTAGGCAGAAGTATGCTTAAAACCCAGAAAATCCTCTGGGGTTCCTCACAGTACCTCTATGTCCAGGAGTAAAGCTAGGGGAAGATTAGAGCAACCCAGTGCAGGCAAGACCACTAAAGGCGCAGATCCTTCAGGGACAAAAGTGTGGGTCTTTCTACCAGGAACTGGAATAATTCAGGTTCTGACTGAAGGCAAAAACAACATGAAATGGGCAGTTAACTAAGCAAGTTATAAATGCCAACTACAACCTTGTTCCCAGAAGCTTTGGGGCGTATACAGGCAGTGCTGGCAGCTGTGATGGTGGGGGCAGCAGCTTCCTGGCCTCTGGATCACAACCATGGTGCTATGTTCTTCAACTTGTAAGTTTGATGGTACCTTCTGATTCCTGCTCTTTTAGCCTTTCCAAGTTTGTAAACATCGAATTCCCTGTAATAAATTCATTTCTGCTTGAAATACCTAGATTTGTTCCTATTCTTGCACTAAGCCCTGACTAAATCACAAAATGATTAAGACAGGGTAGCATTTGCATAGGTATAGTTAAATTGACTAATTGAAAAGAACAGAGAGCCCAGAAATAGACCAGCACTATTTAAATCTGATATCTGACATTTCTAACCAGTGGGGCGAAGGCCGGACTGTTTAATAAATGTTGCTGTGGACAATGGGCTACATATGGCAGGGAAAGTTTAGTCCTTTCCTCTCACTATATAAAAAAATAAATTCCAACTGGATTAGAAACCTAAATGTTAAAGAGCAAAAGTGCAATACCATTAGAGGAAAATATATGACAATTTAAGGAAAGAAATATTATTACGTTAATGATTTTCATCATATCTCTAGCTTATACCTACCTATTCCCTAAACTCCACACTCATGTATTCAACTTCCAATTCAAAATTTCCACTTGAATGTCTAACAGACATCTCAAAATTAACATGTTCAAGAACAAAATATTCATTTTCCCACCAAACCTTCTCCTGCAATGTTCTCCACTGAAGAAAATAGCATTATCCATTTGTTGAGGCAAAAAGCTTGGAGTTATCCTAACTTCTCTCTCACATAATTCTCATGAAATCCATTAGAAAATATTATTAGGTCTAACTTCAAAATGTATTGTGCAGTTTTCATATATCTGTTGGTTATTTGTATGTCATCTTTTGAGAAATGTCTATTCAGGTTCTTTGCCCATTTTTAATAGGGTCATTTTTGTTTTCTTATTATTGAATAGTTTGGGTTCCTTATATATTTTGGATATGAGCCCCTTATCTGATGCATGATTGCAAATATTTTCTCCCAATTTGTGGATTGTCTTACCACTGTGTTAATTTGTTCCTTTGCTGTGCAGAAGCTTTTTAGTTTGATGCAATCTCCTTTGTCTATTTTGCTTTTGTTGCCTGTACTTTTGGGGTCATATCTTGTATTAAGAATCTGACCAGTTCTCAAGATTTTCTCTACTGCTGCTAAGTCACCATCACTTCTCATTTAGAACAGAGCAATTAACTCTTAACCAGTCTTGCTTCCATTTTGCCTCCTGGATATTATGATAGCAGTCATGGTGAATCTTTAAAAAGTAAACCAGTCTCGGGCTTAACATCCTCCAGTGGTTTCTTATCATGGAATAAAATCCCTGGCTTCTTCTCTAAGTAACCACTTACCTCTCTTCCCCTTGCTTATGCCATTTGGCCACACTAGCCATTTTCTCAACTGTTCTGTAACCCACCAAGCAGACTGGTATCTTAGGGCCTTTGAACTTACTGCTTCCTCTGCCTGGAATGCTCTTCTCCTTAGATCTTCCCATTTCTTGCTCACTCATCATATTCAGGTCTCTGCTGAATGTCTCCTTCTCAGGGAGGCCTTTCCTGACTACTGTCTAAAATAGCAGCCTGTTGGTTTCTTCTTATCTCTCCATCCTGCTTTATTTCTCTTTATGTTTTATTTTCTATTTACCTGTTGTTTATTGTCTCTCTCCCACACTGGAACCTGAGTCCATAAGGTTGGACCTTTAATCTGACTCATCCACAATGGTATTCCCCAATTCTAGAACAGTTCCTGGCACATAGTAGGCATTCAATATATTTGTCAAATGAATAAGTGAATCAATAAATGAGAAATCTTTATGACCTTAGTATACAAAAGAATTTCTTAAACATGACATGAAAAGCACAAATCTTAAGGTTTGGTTTGTGAAATTAAGATTAAATACTCTATTAATTCTTTTTAAAACATCACAAATATCTTGGATATTTAAGTTGCAAACTAGGAGAAGATATTTGTAATGTATATATTGGACAAAGGATTAATATTCAAGATATATAAAGAACTCCTCGAAATCAATAAAAAAGAGACAAACAATTCGATAGAAAAATGAGCAAAGATTATGAACAGGAAAGTCACAAAGAAAACCTGAAAGGCCAATAAAAATATGAAAAGATATTCGACTCTCTAGTAATCAGAAAAATGCATGTAAAAACAACAATGAGAATCATTTTACACCATCACGTTGGCAAAATAAAGATGTCTGACAATATCATGTTGGGAAGGTTATGAAATGAACTGGAATATTCCTTGTAGCATTACTCCAACCCCTAGACTTTTCACTAATGTCCCTTCTGCATGGGGCTGTCCTCAGATACCCACATGCTCACTTCTTCAACTCCTCAGGTCTTTGTTCAAATGTCTCTTTCTCAATAAGGCCTTCCTTGACCACCCTGTCAAAATCACAAACCACCTCAACACTCCCATTCCCTTTATCTCAATTTTTTTTCCTCATAGCACTTCCAACATATTACATAGTTTACCTGTTTATTATGTTTCTTAACTGTTTCCCCCTTCTACTCTGTAAGCTCCTTGAGGATATAGGTTTGTGTCTCGTTGTTCACTGCTGACTCCCCAGTGGCTGAAAAAGCGGTGGGAAGTAGTAGGTACTCAATAAAAATTGGCTGATTAAATTAAATAATGAGTTTGTAATGGTTAAGATTTGGAAGAAACCTCAATGTTCTCTCAAAGGAGAATGGCTAAATAGACTATGACATACTCTTTACATTGGCATACCATAATACTATGCGGCAGTTAAAATGAGTAAATAATTAGAGCTTCATGCATCCACATAGATCAATATCAAAAACATAATGCTGAACAACAAAAGCAAGTTGAAGAAGGATAAGTGTGGTATGACACTACTTTACAAATTAAGAAACAATAAAACATTTTTGTAAGGCAAAGTCATCAAAATTGCCAGCAATTGTATATTATATGATTCAACGTAATAAATGGCAAATAAAAACAAATACAGCTGAAATTATATCATGAAGCTCTATGATGACTTTGTAATTACTTTTACATTTATTGAAATCTCCTGCACTTATGTCCTAGATATTATTACCACTGAAGCATGAGGAAGTGAAGTTAAACACCAAAAGTAACTTCCCAACCCTTAATCAAATGAAAAAAGGAAGGCTTATCGGGAAAGACTGGTCATGATCAGTGTGGGGTGCTTTAAGAGTCAACCACAGATGAGAGGATGGCTGGGTTGCTCCCTCAACAGCCCAAATCTTCCTTTCCCTTTCCCTCTCTCAGTTTGTTTAAGAATCTGCTTCAAACCAGCCAGGACTTGGCCATGGGTTTGGCTCAGAAGTCCTTGTCTGCAAGCTTCTGAGTGAATTCTGGAGAAACCCAGACAGGTCAGCAGGTTTCCTCATTAGAACGCCCAACAGCCCGAGATCAAAAGTCTCTCTTCCCCAGCCCCTGGAAGTACCCCAACTCTCGCGAAATTGTAAATAGAAGATGAGAGACATGCACACATTCCCCCAGGTTCAGTCTGTCTGGTCTTTGCAATTATGATTCTAATTTTTTAGCTGAAGTTTCCAGGAGTCGCCTTTTGCATGTATTCCACAGCACGGTCTCCTTAGTCTCGCTATCTCTACTCAATCAAATCTTAACTCCTCCCACATGTAATAGTTAACACAATAATTTGCACAAAACACTGATTTCCTCGTGTCCTTCCTCAAGAACCATCATCTCCTGTATTCAATCCAAAATCTGCAACTCTTCACCGCTTTTACGGCATCACACACAATGTCGACCTGAACAAAACCCACAGCAGTGGTGGGATCTAGCCTGGAGCCTGTGTGGAAAGAGAAGAATGGGAAGGGTTGCTTCCGAAAGGTATAATGAAATTGTGCTGCGCACTATGGCATACGTGCTGTTTCTGTGGGGGTGAATGTATTAGTATGTGTACACTCACAGGGTGGGAAGTGGCGCAAACATGCACACATGCACAAATCCAGTTGGTCAGTGTGCCTGAAGGTAATGTGAGCATTTTCTAGAACCCTATGCTCTAAGTTTCACTTCATAAATCTCTTTTACTGGCGGTTCTCAGAAAGCCAAGGGCCGTGTAATAATTTACACTGCATTGTCCTTCCTCTCTCGCTCCCTTCACCTGCCCGGGATGAAAAACTAAAGATTGATGGTGATATCCCTTTGGAGGGGCCAAGAGCACCATCCATCCCCACTCTGTCAGTCTGTCCCTCTATAGCCTTCCTCTCCACTCCTCTGCCCTGCTCTAGAGGACAGGCTTTCTGTCTCCTCTTTCTCCCCGCACCTTCCCCACAGACTGCTTCTGAAGCTTCCTCCTGTTTGGGGCAGATACCCTAAGTTAAGAAAAATGAGAAGGACTTTTCAGCTGACCCAACCATAAAACTCAAAAAACGTCCTCCATGGAGATCCAGAGGTCACCTGTAGAGGTCATCTCCTCCTTCTTCCACTTAAAGCCTTTATAGACCAACATTCAAAGGCTTCAGGGAAAGTGAATCCACGCATTAGTTGGTCCTCAGGTAGAGTATTTCTAACTCTCAATGCTTTGCCTTTTGTCCTTTCCACTCTGGTTTTGGCCATATTCTCTTGTGATTGTTCTGTTTCCACTAAACAGAATGTTCCAGGTGAAGGGTAAGGGGGTAAGTAGGGAAGCAGGGATGGAGAAAGGTGGGTACAGTGGTACACATTTTCTTTTAGTTTGTTCCTTGCTGCCTGTTGGTGATACACTCAAACTCACAGAGAACAGGAGAGTCACTCTGTCTGTCCTTTGCCTCTTCACCTCTCCACCTCTTTCCTCCCAGATGAATTATAATCTTTCTAGTATTTAACAACCTCCAAGCACCCATCCCCTGCTACCAAACAAAATGAAATGATTCCATTGCTTCAATAAGTTTCTGAAACTTTGCAAACCCTCATAGACAGGGAACCCTTCCTAGGGTTAAACCAACTTTCTCTGCAGCAACTTCAGCTCTAATTCTATGTCGACAGATGATCTTTGGCATCTGCCTTTTACATAAAGAAGGAAAGCCTCTCGATTTCTCATTGCCAGTTCTCGCACTTCTTCCAAAATCAATTACAGCACAACTTTAATTTTTTAGAAGAAAACATAGAATGTCTTTATGATGTGAGGGTAGGGAAAGATTTCTTAGAATAAGATACAAAAAGAGTAAATCATAATAGAAGAGATGGATAAGTTCAACTACATTAAAAACTTGTTTTAGGCCAGGTGTACTTGCTCACACCTGTAATCCTAGCATTCTGGGAGGCCAAGGTAGGAGGATTGCTTGAGCCCAGAAGTTCAAGACCAGTCTGAGTAAGAGTGAGATCCTGTTTCTACCAAAAAGAAAAAAAATATCTGCTGGGCATTGTGGCAGATGCCTGTAGTCCCAGCTACTCCAGAGGCTGAGGCAGAAGGCTTGCTTATAGCCCAGGAGTTGGAGGTTGTAGTGAGCTATGATGACGCCACTGCACTCTACCCAGGGCGACAGAGTAACGCTGTGTCTCAACAACAACAACAACAACACACAAATAAACAAAAAAGGTTTTTTTTAAAGGATCTACTTACAAAATATCAAGACAATCCATAAACTAGAAAATATTTGCTACTCAGTGACTCATAAAGGATTTGTACACAAAATATATGAAGAATTGATTTTAAAAATCAGCAAGAAAAAGACAACCAGAACAACAGAAAAATGTGCAAAAAACATGAGTAAGCCATTCACTTAAGTGGAAATCCAATAGACATCTGAACAGGTGCTCAAACTCTCCAGTAATCAATAAAAAGCAAATTAGAATAGTCCATCAGATTGACAAAATTTAAAAAGTATGGTAATACCAAATGTTGGTGAGGATGTGAAGCAGTTGCAATTCTTATACACTAAGTGAGAGTGTACATGGGCACAACCACTTTGGAAACCATTTAGCTTTATCTTCTGTAGCTGAAGATATGCATACCGCGTCACTCGGCAGTTCTATTTTTTTTTTTATTTTCGTCAAAAACACATAACATAAAATTTACCATCCTAGCCTTATTTAAGTATGCAGTACAGTAGTGTTAACTATATGCACATTGTTGTGCCACAGACCTCTACAATTTTTACATCTTGTAAAGCTGAAACTCTGTCTATTGAACAAGAACACCTCCTTTCCCCCTCCCCACAGCCCTTGGCAACCACAATTCTACTTTCTATTTCTAAGAGTTTGACAATTGTAGATATCTCATAAAAGTGAAATTTTTATGCAGTAAATATCTTGTTGTGACAGGCTTATTTCACTCAACATAATGTCTTCAAGTTTTAACCGTATCATAGCATATGACAGGATTTCCTTTTTTTTTTTTGAAACAGGGTCTCTGTCTGTCCGTCAGGCTGAAGTGCTATGGCGTCATCGTAGTTCACCACAACCTCAAATTCCTGGTCTCAGGTGATCTTCCTGCCTCAGCCTCCCGAGTAGCTGGGACTACAGACATGCACCACCATGCTTGGCTAATTTTTTCTGTATAGATTTTTAGTTGTCCAATTAATTTCTGTCTATTTTTAGCAGAGACGGGATCTCACTCTTGCTCAGGCTGGTCTTGAACTCCTGACCTTGAGCGATCCACCCGCCTTGGCCTCCCAGAGTGCTAGGATTACAGGCGTGAGCCACTGTGCACGGCCCAGTTTCATTCTTTTGTATGTGGATATCCAGTTTTGCCAACATCATTTGTTGGAGAGATGATCCTTTCACCATATTGTGTTCATCCACCTATGTCAAAGATTATTTGATCTTTTATTTATTTTTCTTGCTTGATTGCTCTGGCCAGAACTTCCAGTACTATGTTGAATAGAAGTGGCAAGAGTGGCCATCATCACTTTGTTCCTGCTCTTAGGGAGAAAGCTTTCAGTTTTCCACCATTGAGTATGATGTTATCTATGGCCAACAGTTCTATTCTTAAATATATATCCTAGAGAAAATTTTGCACATGTATTTCTAGAGACAAGTACAACAATGTTTGTAACAGTATTATTTGTAAAAAACAAAGACTTGAAAATAACTGGACTATCTATTGACAGGAGAATAGCTAAATAAATTGTGGCATATTCATTTATTTAACTATAATACAGCAGTAAAAATAAATTAAACTATATGCAGCAATAGGAATGAATATCATAAACATAATGTTGAGAGAAAAAAGCAGGTTGCCAAAGAATTCATATACTGTAACAGAATTTTTACAAAAGTTAAAACATATTAAAATGAAATAATGTATTGTTAAAGGATCTATATTTACTAACAGTAAAACATAATGAAATTCAAGGAATGATAAATGCAAAATTTGGAGTAGAGCTTTCCTCCAGAGAGAGAGAAAAGGGATATAATTAGATAGGGACATAAAGGAGACTTCATCAATATTAATAATAATCTATTTCTTAAACTAGGTGGTAGGTACATGGATATCTGTTTTCATATTTAATCTTACATTTAAGTTTTATTCTTTTATATGTATGAATTATCTGAGGAGAATAAAAATGTATTTATTCATTCAACAAATATTTAACAAGCACATACTTGATAAATATCAAGTCACTGCTGTCAGTCACTGCTGCAAGTGCTTGAGATATAGGAATAAACAAAACAGAAAGAAAAGAAGTTTCTGGAGTTAGAAGGTGAAAATAGCAAACACTTAAAAATAAGTATTTCAGCCAGGGAAAACTGTGACCCACAATTGTGCAGGAGAGAACACCCAAGTTTGAGCAGAGGAGTGACCCAATCAAATTCATTTTTTAGAAAGATGATTCTGGTGCTGATGGTGGTGATGTGGAAGTTGGTCTAGAGAAGGGAAGACATCTGGTAGACAGAAGTGTATGGCGGCTGTTGCAATAGTTGAGGGCAATGGTGATCAAAGTCCGAGCCAAAGCAGGAGACAGAGGAGAAATATATTCAAGATATATATCTGAATTGCAATTCAATTGGCCACACTCCTGAGTGATTGACTTAGAAGACAGGGAGTTGAGGATAATTGCAAAGATTTTAGCCTGAGAGACTGGGTGAATGGTAACTCCATAAACTGAGATAAGGAATGCTTTGGAAAGAAGATTATGGGTTGAAGAGTGAAAGAGAATTGAAGTTTCAGGGAAAAGATATTCAAGGAAAGCTTACTTGGGGTGAGGAAATGAGAACATGGGTCAAGGATAGGAGAAGGAAGAAGGCGATGGAGTTAGAACAGCTGTGGGGAGATTGACCTAAAAATGGTAAAGCTACATATTCCTCTAATTAACATGAGAAAGTCAGAGGAAAGCCTGAGTGGTCATAAAGTTTAGAGGCCAAGGGGAGCAAGGTTGGAGGAGTTAGCATCAAATGGCTTTAATTTGCAGTGGGCGATGGGGGGGCAGAAGTGAGAAGACGCTAACCTGTGGAGGGTGAATAGGAGATGTGAGGTGTGAGAAAACTCTGTTACATGTATTTTCCCATCTGCATATATTAATGAGACTGCAATTTCAAGCCCTCAATTACAATCTGTAACTACTCATCTTCAAAACGTTTGCTGTTCTCATAGATGATCTTCTTATCCGTCGTCAGGTCTTCAGAACCTCTTTCCTGCGAGTAGCCCTGGAGACTCACGAAGTTGGTTGATATCAGAACAACTCGAATTAGCGGATCAGTGTCATTGCTTCCCATTTTTATGGTTAAATGCAAAATTAGAACCTCTGAAAAGTGAAATGTCTATAAAAGCTTCTTGACATGGTTCTGTCAGTTCAGGCAATCTGCTTAATATTGAGCAAGGTGCTTAAACATTTGGGTTCTATGCAATCAGTGTAGACTCCCAGAGAAACATTTGGTTTATTAAGAACCTACGTACCAGTCACTACACTAGATGTTAGGCATTAAAAGACAAGTAAAACACAGCCTTTACCCTTAGGAAGCTCACAGTCTAGTAGAGCAGCTTTCCTCCTGGTATGTCGAAGTCAATATGTTTTCATGAGCTGCAGGGAAATCAGTACTCAGTTTTTAATTTTAATGCATCATGACTTCTTCTGTGTGTAGATAATTAATATACAGTCAGCTTTTTAAAAATTTCATAAATTTTGACATAAGTATATATTTGTAAAACCATCATCACATTCGAGATAATAAACATATCCATCATCCCCAAAATTTCTTCTTGCCCCTTTGCCATCTTCCCTCTGCCATCTCCCCTCTGGCCCTCACCCCTGCCCACGCAACCACTGATCTGATTTCTGTCACTATGGAATAGTTTGCACTTTCTAGAGTTTATACACATGAAATCATATAGTATGTTCTTTAGTATCTGGCAACAGCTTTTGACAGACCATACTAATGAAAGGAAATGTGGATAATTTTTTAAAATAAATTTTTAAAAAATCATCAATGGACAGATTTTAAAAAATAAATCAATACTCAAGGTCATGTGAATTGATCAATGAAATTCTTCTGGAATTTGTGTGGAAAATTTAAATGCACACAGGCTGACCATTGAAAGCAGAATGAATATTCCTTCCAGTGTGATATAGTAGAAAATGGACAGATTTGGGAGCCAGGACTACATTGAAATTTAGGCTCCACCATCCCTTCAAGAGTGATTTTGAGTGTATTATTCAACTTCTCTGAGTTTCAGTTGTTTAATCCATAAAATGGGAATAATAAGACTTCTTTACTGAGCGCCTGGGAGGATCCAATTGGACTTGGATATGGAAAGTCTCACACACAAATATTAGTTTCTTTTCCCTTAACTGTGATTCTTGTTTCTATGAGAATATTACTTCAAAATTGTAAAGAGTCATCTAAAGATTACTTAACATAAAAATCTCCATTTAGCCTTTTTGAGAACATATCTAATGTGTAGAGCAGGGTTAATCTATGCAGTATTTTTATACCAGCAAGTTGACCTTCCTTCTGTTTTCTTCTAACTGACGTGAAAAAGAATTTGATATTAGTGGTCCTAACTTCTCATTGATCGGGGTGGGAAAAAATAACCAAAGGATCAGGGAGAAGATCAGGAATCGACCAAAGAAATGACTGTGGACAATCCCAAACGTGGGTAACCCATACAGAGAGAAGAGTGAGTAGCTAAAATGGATTAAGTCCTTACTACATGAGAGGCACTGTGTTAAGGCTGTACCTGAATTATTGCATTTAACCTTCACAAGAAACCTTCGAGTTAGGCACCATTATTGGGCCCATTTATAGGTGAGGAAATCAAGGCTTAGAGAAGTTAAGAAACATACTGAAGTTCATATAGATGGAAGCCCAAATTCTTAACCACTTCCTTTAGAAAAGCACAGAACAACTCCAGGCTCAAACCATGTCCCTAATTTGCAAACACCCAATTGTCTTGTGATAGGCCTGAGAGGTTTTCTACTCTTACAGAGGGAGGAAGGAGAACTACTACAAAAATAGTGTCCTGAATTTTAAGAAAGTGACCATCACAATGACTTTAGTAGGAATCAGTTATCCCGTGATGTTCTTTTCTGGATGATTTGACCAGGTGTCACCTGTTTTATACCTTCCAAACCCCCAGCCTTCACCAGCAACACACATCCTTGATTTCCTTCACTATTGGAAAATTCCTCCTGTTGTTGAATCTCAGTCCATTCCACTGAAGTAGAGGCCCTCCAATTCTGGCTAACATCCATTTCTCTCCAGGGCTATTTGTCGAGGAGGGGATGAGTAGGGACTTAATGACATGCTTTCCTTAACAATCTTCCAAACCTATCATCTAGGATAGTGTTTATAAGCATTCATCAACAACACCCTAGCAAAGTAGGTTAGTAGGATGAGCCCACTACCTGTTTAGGAATCTGGAAGGCTAAGAAATTTTTACCGAGACTCAGGACTCAAGAGTTTTTAACCCTGTTTCTCCTTTACCACATGGCCTTCAGTAAGTTGCACAACTGCTCTGCCTGTCCATCTTCTCCCTGCCTTTCCCCGCCCCCACAACCACCATCTCTGTTGGCGGAATGAAGGCTAAGCTTTGCCTTACTTCCCACGGAACTAATTAAAGTCTATAAAGTACTTTGAGAACATTCCGTGCAGAGTTCTTGCCAAGACAGAATTACAGGTGGGAATGGGAATAGGCTAAAACTGGAGTAGCCGAGCTGCTCTAAAGAAGGCTCCAATCAGCCTCTTTCCACTAGGAACCTTCAGGCCGTCTCCGTGGCCTGCCCAGCCATCTCGTGGAAGCCTTCACTTCCTTTCCCCTTTCACATGGTCAGACACAAGGCAATGAGGAGCCCAGTTCTGCAGTTCTGTCTTCCTTCTCCCTCAAAATCACACACACAGACCCCTTCAGACAACACTTGTCTTACAAAAAGGAAATGGCTGGATTCTATCTTAGTCCAGAGCAAGGCCCTCTGGTGCCAGATGCTATTTGGTATATTTTCTGGGCTTCTACCCGTGGCTGGGTAGTGATTGCTCTTGAGCTTCTTCTCTTCTTGCATGGCCTTGATTTGAGCACCTCTGTGGAGGGAGACTAAAAATTCCTCTGAAGAATCTGAAGGATTCAGATCCTTGCTAGGAGGAGTTTACCTGTGAAGGCAAAACACACACAATAAAAGCAACCTAAGAACAAAGCAACACGTTAATACAGGCAAATAAAATCGCATTGGGGGATTAAGGTTAGACTTCAGAAGAACTTCCTACCATAACTGACATTGTGGATTCTCCTTTGCTTGGTAGGCTTTGGAATATCCCTGTTTGAAAGCAGTGATATTTTACTTTTCATACTCATCATTCACGTTACAAAAGCCTCAGTCTTTGGAGTCTTGTAAGTATATTCTGCTTTTAAGTAGGTCAGCTGTACCATGCATATTTTCCCCTTTCTTCTCTTACTGTCCTATAAACATTTTCTGGCTCCATTTGCCCCATTTCCATATCCTGAGTGGCAAAGGCTTTGTGCTGTTCACTGTCCAAATCAACATATCCCCTTGTGGGACATGTCATGGAACCAGCCAATATGCTTCAAGGTGAAGATGAGCAGTATTGTTACATACTCTTTAGCAGTACATGTCTCAAATGTACAAATGCTAGGACGTGAAGGCGCAAGGAGGATGAAGGCGGGGAGAAGCAATACACCTCATACATTCTTAGGAATTAATCTCCATATCCTTTAAACCAAAGGCTTTCAAGGCCTTTCACTGTTTTAGGAAGGATTCTCTGTTGTCTCAATTATCCACACTTCCAATAACAAACTATGACACTCATAGCCGAAACAGGAGATTTCTGACACAACATGGAAAGGTACTGTCTGAGGAATATGGCCCAGCAAGAAGTGTTTCTGTAAGAAGAATGGATATTTGGAGGAGTTTATTTCATTCTAGCCCTTACTGGATGACATTACTAGAATAAACAGATGGCTGTGCCCAGGAACACAGGGTAACACAGGGTAGCAAGCTAGGCCAAGATAAAACATTTGCTGTAAATCACTCCAAATATTAATCAAACAGAAATAATGGCCAAAATGAACTGAAAACATTTGGAAAATGGTCAACTCTTGCCAGGATTATATCCTCATCATCAGAAGAAACAAGAGAAAAGGAACTCTAGTTTGAGGAAGGGAAGGAGATTATGGAGATGACCTCTAGGCGCCAGGCTCACCCTGAAGCCGTGGTTTTGGGCCAAGGGTTTGTATGCTCAAACTTGCAAAGCTCATGCCTGCAAACTTGGAAGAGGACTCTGTATTCAATGTGTGGATTCAGCCAAGTCTGACAGGCCCAATTTTCTCATCTAGCCCTATTCTACCTTGCGGGTTTTCTCTTCTCCTCTGCCGCCTGCAGTGTGCACTGATGTTCCTGACCTTCTTTGTTCTTTAAACCACATATAAGGCTTTTTAAACTCCACTGGATACATTTAAGGAAAGTGGATAAACTATATTTTAATACAGAGCAAGCTCTCCTGACATAAAAGATCAAATAATACATTTCATGAGCTTGAAATGGCAGATGAACCAATAATAATTATTTGACACATGAGCAGGGGTCCTGCCCTAAAGACTTCTGTGGAATTCAGTAATATCGAAGATTAATGTTAAGGAATATCAGGTCCTGGAGCTTACAGTCTAAGTAGAGAAACAAAAGACACATGAGAACACTCACAAAGCTCACATAAACCTAGGCAAAGTTATGCAGCACGTATTGGAGAAAGAGGGATTGAAGCTAGATTGAGATCTGTTCTTCTTAACTACCATTTTGAACATTCATTGTGAGCCACGCACAGTGCTAAAAGATGCCTTACATGCCTTCTTTTCACTTATTCCTCATAAACTTTTGTGATATGTATTATTAACACCATTTCAAAGATAAGATTAGGTAACTTGCCCAAGTAAGCAAGAGAATGCATTGAAATGGGTTGAAACCCAAATCTATGTGACTCAAAGTAGATGCCCTTAATCAACTGCCCCATATTGCCTCCTTCTTCAAGAACTTTCTACTTTAAAAGAAGTTGTAGACTCTCTTTGCTTAAGAAGAGGTTGTACAATCTAGAGGCAGTGTTGGGAAAGGGAAGGAACGAATGACATGAACTGCCACCTTCACTTCCCCAATTGGCTCACCCAGCTCTAATCCCTGGGCTGAGGAAAACAATAAAAACCACAAGCTGAAGAGATGCTAAGCTTGCACAAGCTCCCAGGGGTCTTGGGCTGAAACATTCTTTGAGAGATCATTCTCCTGTTTCCAAATATGAGAATTTTAGACTACATGAATTCACTATAGGAAAGTGGGTGAAATACATCTTAATACAGAGCAGGCTCCCCTGACATAGAATATCCCATAATGCCTCTCACGAACCTTTAGACTGATCAGTCCCCTATCCATTTAGCTCTCATTGTTTTACTGGACTCCATAAAATGAACAGAAAAGGGTATTCTGGGGACCTCCTCATTGACTTTCTGGCATGGTGATTTTTCCATATGTCTAGCCTCAATCCTTGCTGCTTTGAAATATGCATTAGAACTTTACACTCCACATACACTCTGTGGATACAAAACTACATAAAATGGTCATTGTCCTCCAAGAACTTATGCCCTCATATACAATAAAAGGCAGGATTCGACGTGGGAGGAGTGTGAAAAGAGCCGATAGTCCTCAGCACCAAGCTGCCCCTGCAGTCAATCACATTTACCCTGATGCTCACAGAGCCACAATCTATTTGAGAAAGTCTTGGGCAAGAAGGCAGCACATGTGATTCCCATGCTCAATTTGTGCTCCCAACACACCATGTCCTGGCATTCATGGAACACTTACGGGGTACTTAAAATGTGCCAGGCACTGGAAATGCAGAGATGACTGTGATCGAACCCTGCAAGGTGCTCACATACATGCCTTTATCCAAGCTGGGGAGCCATGTCCCATCCAATACATCCACCTTCAGCAAGGAGTTGAATTTGGGGATACAGGGAAGAGTTCAGAGATTACTGCTAACAGTGCTGACCCATCAGTTTTTCCACCCCCACTTCCTCAGAAAGTGGGGGAGTTGTAGGAAACCACATGAGTTTCACTAATCCCCCATCAATGGCACCCACTGCATTACTGGCCTCATTATTTCTTAATGGGACTTTGCTGATTACAGACTGCTTAATTACAGTGACAGACTCCCTCTTGGTTGGGGGGGCCCGGAGCAAGAAAATAAGGGTGAGCAGGTTTGGGGGGACTATGAATGCAGACAGCTCCCCCTCCCCACCCACTGCCGTGCTTTTCAGGGCAGGAGCTAATGTGAGGAAGGAGTCTCTGACCAGCCACTGTGGTCCTCTTGCCACTGCACTCCTGCCCCCACCCCCAAACTAATGGAAGCCTTCAGGGGTAAGAAAAAAAATCAACTTCCTCTTATGGCTGTTTTCCTAATACAGCTTTCTTCATGCAGCTTTTTAAATATCTGGTAATCAGAAAGAAGCGGCGATATCGTGTCACTATCGAACCACAGGAATAGTATAATTCTTGGCACATGGTAGGCACATAATAGGCATCTGTTGAATAAATGAATGATCACAGAGAGACAAAGTAACGGGAGAGCAAGCCGGGGTGGACCTGTGCTGGGCCGCCTGACCTAGTGGCCCTTTCAGGAAAGCACTCCTCCAACCCCACTAAGATCACCAACTGTAAGACAGAGTTGACAACATCAGAAGGCACTTCTAGCATAATTCATATGCATCTAGTGACCAAAAGAGAGGAAAAAAGGAGGGGAAAGAGGGAGGGAGTTTTTTCCTGCGTGTGTGTATGTGTGTAGCATTCCTGAAAAGGCAGATGTGGGAAAAGCAGAGAATAGAAAAGGTGACGTCAAAAAGATGGAACCAACCACATGTCAGAGAAGAAGGTGTGGGGCAGAACGGGCATTTTTCAGGCAGTAAATAGAGAAGGTTTAGGGATGGTCCAGAGAGCCAGATCCGTTTCAAGTAACATAGTTTAGTTCCTTTATGTTCTTGAACTGACCTCTCCTTGCCACCCCTACCCCACCTATCCCAGGCACTCAACAAATAGTCTCGGCTTAATCCCAGGCAGCTAATAAGACGAAACTGGACAATGAAAAATTATAGATTATCAGACTAATTTTTAAACTTGGTTTTGCCCAAGGAGTTACCTTAGCAATTACAATTTACATAAACATTCATTGGAAAGAGTTTGCAATGCCAACTTAGGAATGCAAGTTCCTTGGCTGGGATAGGGCAGCCAAGTGTGCTGAAGGGCAAGGAATGGTCGAATTAGGATTTTAAATTTCCTAAAGGTAATAACATGCCAATGTTTAAGAGTTGACTATTTATACCCTCGTTCTGAACTATATAATTTAAGGGAAGATTTCTGACATCCCTATCTATCATATACCATATTTATCACAGAGGTAGATATATCTCTGAGCTCTTTCTCTCTTCTTTTGTATAAACTGGCTTATTCCTTATGCTGGGAGAGTATTAAACTGTCTATAAAATTCACTAAATTAATCGCCCAACAGTTTAAACATAATAAACATGTGAACTGTCTCAGTTAATTGGCTCAAGAAATTGTGTTCATCCCCAGAATCATATCTCTTTTCCTCTCTTACACTTTCCCTATCACTCTGAGCTAATATCATAAGCAGGAAAAATTGTTCTTGACAAATGCTGAATTCATATCCAAAATTGGAGCAAGACCATAAGTAAGAATTTAAGAAATCATTCCAAAATAGCCAGAAGAGAGGATTTTGAATGTTCTCACCATAAAGAAATGATAAATGTTTGAGGTGATGGATATGCTCATTACCTTGATTTGATTATTACATGTACTGAAACATCACCCTGTACCCCATAAATATGTATAATTATTAGGTATCAGTTAAAAACAAAATAAAACTTTTTTTAAAAAAGGAATAATTCACTGATTTGGAGGATCATCAGATGATGTGTGGGTCAGTCCAGTCATTTCTGAGATGACTACTGTATGTTCAGAGAATAGGGGGAAAATGCAAAGGAAGGAGGAGACATAGTCCCTCCCACGGGAAGAGTTCAGTCCCAGGGGAGACGGGACAGCAGGCATGGAGCAGAGGCTGAGGCAAAGAGAGACAAGGACAGGACCAGGAGGCACTTTACTGAGCCCCAGAGATGAATGCTGGAAAGGTGTGAAGAAACTAAATAGAGGAAAAACCAATTCAGGAAGTAAAGTATTAAAATGAAGAGATATATACAAGATTCGGTGTGTGTGAGTGTTTCTGTAGGTGTGTTTTGTAAGGAGTGGCAGAAAGGATGGCGAAAAAGGAGTGAACTTAGATCTGTGGCGAGAAGCAGGGGAAGGTCCCTGAGTCCGGGGGAGAAGGCGAGGATGTGAAAGGCAGGGGCGTGCTGTGAGGGATGCTGAGATCTAGGTTACTAGCTTCCGTCCTCCATGGCGACCTGGATAAATCCGCACTCACCAGTGGTGGGCAGGCCAGCAGCTTTTTTTTTTTTTTTTTTTTTTTGTAGACAGAGTGTCACTCAGTTGCCCTGGCTAGAGTGCTGTGGCGTCAGCCTAGCTCACAGCAACCTCAGACTCCTGGGCTCAAGCAATCCTCCTGCCTCAGCCTCCCAAGTAGCTGGGACTACAGGAATGTGCCACCATGCCCGGCTAATTTTTCTATATATTTTTAGTTGTGCAGCTAATTTCTTTCTATTTTTTTTAGTAAAGACAGGATCTCGCTCTTGCTCAGGCTGGTCTCGAACTCCTGAGCTCAAACAGTACACCCCCTTCAGCCTCCCAGAGTGCTAGGATTACAGGCGTGAGCCACCGCGCCCGGCCTGCCAGCAGCTTTTTGCAAGGTTACCTGACCCGGGTGAAATATGTCTCCAGGATCCAGGTAATGAAAAAGAGTGGTCTTCCTAACATTACAGCTTTGAGCCTCTGCTGAGGAACGCTTAACTGTTCAGTCCACTCTAATATGAAATGACAGGAACTGGGAGATAACTGTCTTCAACAGTATATTGGGCTTCAAATCTCCGAAGAGTTATTATTCAGAGGACAACTGGCAGCTATGCTTCATTCTTTCCAAGAAAATAAAAACCGCAGGGAAATAGAAGGAAGCCACAGAAGCTCTGAGTTAGAGGAAAAAATGTCCTGGGTGAAACAACTCCCCTATTTGGTAGCTTTTAGGCAGCCTTTATTACTACCCATCCCCTACCTGGGATGACTTAGGTGCCAATTAGTCGGGCTTGTTAGAAAACAGGGCTAAATGCAATGTTTCGTCACATAATTCATATATTTCCTCATCTGTAAAATGGGTAAAATAACTATGTTTCACAGAGATGATGTGTGAGAAAATGCATACCCCCATGAGTGGCCCCGAGGTGGTAGAGCGTGTGTGTGGCAGAATCATTTCGTCGGTAGATATCGATCTCTATATTTTGCTCACCCGCAGTTTCCTTAAACGGAAAATGGATATGGACTGCATCCTTTGGAGGATTTGGTGTGAAGATCAAAGGAGTTCAATGATGGGAAAACATTTAGAAACTATAAATCACCACGCACAAAGAAATAAAAGTTAGAATCTCTGTGAAAGTGTTTTACCCACTGCCAATATGTGCATAGATGTGTATATAAGTATGTACACGTACATATATGTGTGTGTATATACACATATATGTATGTATATGGGTCTTGTGGCAGTCCCCTGTTATTATAAGCCAGTATATGTGTTTTACGAACATAGTCTATACACATCCCCCTTGCCCCTGACTCAGAGCAACCCCATTGCAATACTGTGGGGGAAAAAAAACCTTAAAAACTCAAACTTCCCTGATGGCAGGTCAGTCTTGGCACGCGAGGAGAAAAATCATAAACTAGGAGTCAGTCAGACCAGAGTTCACATCCCAATGCCACTGTTACTTAATGTCTTTGAACCTCACTTTCTTCATTCACAAAATGAAGTTAAGTACTATCTACTGTTTGGATTGTTTTAAGATCCTTACAAATTAAATATATCAAAAGGCCTGGCCTATTGAGGATAATCTTTAAACATTAGTTGCCTTTCTCTTCCCCTTCACATGAGATGCATTGCATCCTGCTACAGGTCAGGGTTCTGCTTGGAGACAGGAGACAGAACACGTTGATATCGAAAATTCTAGGATTTGGAGCAATGCCTAAAAGGTAGGGAGAACGACAGGACTGCTGCACTTTGCACAGAATGGACATCTTTTCCCTAATCTGTTCTTCTTCTTCGCCGTCCTTCCCCAGTAGGGAGCCCTTGTTTTTCCACCTGGGATCACTACACCACTTTAAATGGTTTCCAGGCCCAAATTAGCCCCTGGGGCCTGCTTTGTCCAGGAGAATGGGGACAGAGTACTAGCAATTAAAAGAATATACTTTCACCCAGGGCTTGCGTGGCTCATTTTGAAAATTGGTCAAATATAAGTATGTAATGGTTTTCAAAGAGATTCTGCCCCTGACAAAATGGAGCATCTTTCTACATTCCACTCCTTGCTAGGGAAAGAAGGAAGGACAGCGGAGAAAAGACAAGGTGTGCAGGTGTGTTCTATGTGCATCTGCATGCACACGCATTTAGAAAATGTATCTAAATGGATATGTGTTAGTGGAGGGGAAGGTGGCATACTTTGTATGTTAGGAGGTTTGATATTTGAGTGAATGTATGATTGGCAGGTGCATATACTATGTAACTGTTGAGTGTCGTATACTCATATAGGGGTAAGTGTATCTACAGCATGAGCTGGGTACTAGGGGTCGTATATATTGGTGTTTTTTGCTGGGAAATATGATGACAGAAAGACACACGCACATAGGACACAGTTATTAAAGTGGAAAAATGAAGCTTTATGTAGCTTTGAGCTGAATTTATCAGACAACATAGGCCAAAGGCTCACTTTTCCATTCTCAGTCTCTCAGTCTAATCTTCAAACTAACCTGTAAGCATCATGAGGACAGGAATTTTGACTGTCTTGCTAACTGGCGTAACCTCAGTACCTAGAACAAACAGTACCTGGCACATGGTAGATATGAGATAAATATTGAGATAAATGTTGGAATAAATATCTGATAAATCAACAAATGACTTATTCAAACCACCTCTGGGCCCATTCTGGCTCTGCAAATTAATGAAGGACTTGAGATGTTGGCAAGAACAGACTGGGACCAGCCGGACACCAATCCTTGAGGCAGAGAAGCATATGAAGAATGAAGCTGGAAGAATGAATCCAGGCAGGATCCTTGGAGGGATGGGACTATAGAACAGAGAACTGTCAACATTGTCAAGAACTTATCCACTGAGCATTTATTCTTCAACCATTTTATGAGTATCCACTGTGTGGTGGATGTAGTATTTGGTGATGTGGTTATAAAAATGAATATCCTGTGATCTTGACATATGCATTTTGGTGAAGAAAAATGTGAAAACAAACAAACATTATAAAGTAAATAGGTCTTAGTAAAGTTTGTGAAAAGTGTTAGGGGAGCAGATGGGATGAGTGAGTAAGTGCCTGGGAGAGGAGTGAGGTTTTCAACCGTTGAGCTAGGGCTGGACACATGAGTTCTTGCTCACTTGCCAAGCGCAGAAGGGGAAAGTGGTTTCCAAGCACAGTAGGGCAAGGTCCCTGATGCTCTGTGGGAACTTGTGCTTGTTGTGCGCAATGGGCAACAACACAGAGCGTGCACAAGGAATCTGGGCTTTCAGAAGCAAAGAGTTCTTGAGATGTTGTCTTAAAGCAGAGCATCCGCAAAGCAAAAACCTAATAGTATGTGTGCTGTATTGTAACTGCACATGCAGCATTGCTTTCATACTTTTTCTCGATAACAGAAAGAGGGCAATGTGTAGATAAAGGTATTAAAAAGTTACATGAAGGTTTTTATGAGACAACCTCAAGTGAACAGAGTTGTAAAATGCAAATGAGAGGAAAGGGGGAAACGACTATCGAGGAGACTACCTGAAAGAACATAAATCCACTTCAGGGAGCATGGCATACACATAGAAAAATGGCTTAAAAACATTTATATCCTACAAAGCAGGTTATAAATAAGTGCAAATATGCAGTGCAGACTGAGTCCCCTGGTGCTATCTGAGCACGAGAAGTAATATTGGGTGAGAATTACTTGGGAATGAATCAAAGTTCAAAAAAATAGAGTGAGAAAATTGTCAGAGACCAGCCAAAATTTGCTCCCCTGGCTAATTCCCAGCCTGGGCTGATTTTTTGCCTGCTGCAATGAACACATTACTCATTTGCCACTTTGAACAATCTGTTTTCATTTCCTACTCTGCAAACGCCCCCTCAGACGCTCTATTTAGTTTCTCACAGACAATTATGACTCTCAGATTTTCTGTGGCTCCAGAAGTATGGGGGTCATGTTGCCTTAGACCACAAGGAGACAATTATCTAGATAATTTAGGTGTCAAATATACTTTATTTGAATAATCAAGCTCATCTATCCAATTTTCTGCTTCCCACAGCCATGGCCACTGACTATCCCAAGACTGGCACATGCAGTACAAAGTCATGGGAGGACTTAACGATGTCCACTAAAATGTGGCCGTGTTGACATCATGTAGGGTCCCTCAACCACCTTTTCTATCTGTTTGGTTTGACATGCACAGCAATCTTCCGTAGCCTATGTCAATTTCCTGCAGGTGAAAGGGTGCAGACAAATTCCCGGTTTTATTTGTTAGGCTGGAAGTCATTGCATTTCACTCACCTAGAAAAGGAATGTGAGTGGGTATCTAAGTTAGAGTACTCTCAGCCTAGACTGTTGTCCCGTCAGGCTGTCAGATTTTAAAAATATTTAAGAGTTAAAACCGATAGTATCTGGTCATTTAAATAATAGTGGAGAGGATGTGGAAGGGAGAAGAAGGAGTCAAGAATGATGACCAGGTTTCTGGTATAGCTGGACGCCTCCAGCTGAAATAAGGACTGCAAAAGAAAGAGCAGGTGTAGAGGAAGTAGATGAGCTCTTCTTTTAAACACATTAAATTTGGGCTACTTCAGGGTTGATGAGCATCTGGACACGTTAGTCTCTACTGGGCTTGCTGGATCTGTGTAGTTATCCCGGCTTATTTCATTCTCATGCATCCTAGATCTCCGACCATATTTCACATACTCGGAGGATAAGTCTGATGCCTAATGTTCCTTTAGTATCCACCTGCAGGGAACCTCATATGGGGTCGCTCACAATGAGGATAATGCTTGTTGATTGATAAGCTGGGAAAAAAAGATTTTCAAATGTCCTTCCAGAGAAATCTCACTCACACTCAAATGCTTGCTTTTGTTTTTTGTTTCTCTTTTGTTTCTTCGCATTATTCATCTAGAAGTAATCAACTGAATGTTTAAAAAAATTTAAAAAATATTTTCAGATATGCAAGGCTTTAGAAGTTTGATCATATATAGAGATTCATATTAACAGACTATTAGAAAAAGTACTCAAATAAGAAGAGAAACGAATAAAAGTAATATTGCAAGAAAAACTGGGAATGAAGAGTCATTAAATATTTCGGTAAAGTTTATCGTTAGAAAAGGTAGGATTAAACAAAAAAGAAACTATAAACTGATAATCTAGGTAGAGGAATGAGTTACAGAAAAAGAAACCCAATAGATGCTAAAGAAATTATCCTGTTAGAATCTGAGATAATGATATATTTAAGAAATTAAAAGGGGTAAATAACATGAATATGGATATTAAGGACAAAGCTATAAGCATTTCTGAAAATTTCATCTATCAAATAAAAAGCAGAAAAGATAAAAAACAAAAAAATTGGTAAATATTATTTCATCAAATAGGAATTTCTTTCCAGTGAAGAGTATGAGGAACACATAAGTAAAATTAACAGAAAGATGGTAGATTGGGAGAATCTACTTGTAATATTTAAATCTGACAAAAGACCAAATACCTAGACCAGTACTTCTCAAACTTTGGTGTACATATGAAACACCTGGAGAGCTCGTTTAAAAGTGGATCCTGATTTAGTGGATCTGGGGCAGGACCTGAGATTTTGCATTTCTTATAAGCTCCAGGTACTGCCAATATTGCTGGTCGTGGACCATTCTCCGAATAGCAATTGTCTAGACTACATTAAGAAACTCATGTGGAATAAAAAGAAAAAGATAACCCTGATAGAATAACATATAAAAGGCATGAAGAAACTCAAATATGAATATATGCTCTTTGGTATTCTAAAGTTGTTTCTGGCAGTTTTTTCTTTTTTATTGCTGAGAAATATGCTATTGTATACATTAATGCGTACCCCAATTTGTATATCCATTCATCAGCTGATGGACACTTGGGTTATCTCCAGTTTTTAGCTTTTATGAATAAAGTTGTTATGAACAAGTCCTTGTGGGAACATATGTGTTCATTTATCTTGGATAAATCACTAGGAATGCAATTGCTGGATTTTTATGGTAAATGTATGTTTAACTTAATAAGAAACTACCAAACTGTTTTCCAAAGTGGTTGTACCATTTTCCATTCCCACCAGCAGTATGTAAGTGTTCCACACCTTTACCAACATGTGGTATTGTCAATGTTTTTATCTTGGGCCACTCTAGTGGTATGCCATGGTACGTTACTGTGATTTTAATTTGCATGTCCCTGATGACTAAAGATGGTGAGCAATTTTTCATGCATTTATTGATCATTTATCTTTTTGTGAAGTCTGTTGACATCCTTTGGCCATCTTTAAATTAATTTGCCTTGTTATTATTGAGTCGTAAGAGTTCTTTGTCTATTCAAGTCCTTTGTCAGGTATATGTATCTGTGAATCTTTTCTCATGGTCTTGTATTATCTTTTCGTTTGCTTAACAGTGTGTTTCAAAGAGCAAAAGTTTTTAAATTTCAAAATCAAATTCACACTTTAAAAATTTTATGGATCATGCTTTTGTGTCTTATCTAAGAAATCTTTACTTACCCCAACATTGTAAAGATTTCCTCTTATGTTCTAGAAAAGTCTCAGCTCCATTTCAAACTAATTATTGTGTATGATGTGAGGTAAGGGTCAAGGTTTTGTTTTGTTTTGTTTTGTTTTATGTTGTTTTGTGTGGTTTTGTTTTGCAATGGATATCCAGTTGTTTCAGCACAATTAGTTATAAGAGTATCCTTTCCTGCATTGAATTATCTTGACACCTTTATCCAAAATCAATTGACCAACAAAATCATAGAAGCCGACAGTAGAATGGTCGTTGCCAGGGGCTGTGGGGAGGAAAAAATGAGAAATTATTGTTTAATGCATATAGAGTTGCAGTTTTACAAGATGAAAGGAGTTATGGAGATTAATGATGGAGGTTGTTACACAATATTATGAATGTATTTAATATCATTGAACTGTATACTTATAAATAGTTAAGATAGTAAATTTTACATTACATGTATTTTAAAGCAATAAAAAATTGGAAAAAAATCAATTGACCAAATTTGTGGGTCTATTTCTGGGCTTTCTATTCTGTTTCATTGTCTCTATCTTTATATCAGTATCGCATTGTTTTGTTTACCACAGTTTATTTTTTTGGTTTTGGTTTTGGTTTTTGTTTTGTTTTGTTTTTTTGAGACAGGGTCTCACTCTGTTGCCCAGGCTAGAGTGCAGTGGCATCATCATAGTTCATTGCAGCCTCCAGCTCCTGGACTCAAGTAATCCTCCTGCCTCAGCTTCTGAAGTAGCTGGGATTACAGGTGTGCACAATCACACCCAGCTAATTTTCTTATTTTCGTAGAGACAGGCGTCTTGCCCTTGCCCAGGCTGGTCTCGAACTCCTGGGCTCAAGTGATCCTCCTGCCTCAGCCTCCCAAAGTGCTGAGATTACAGGCGTGAGCCACCATACCTTGCTTGTTTACTACAGTTTTATACTAAAACTTAAATTCATGTAAGTCCTCCAGTTATTCTTTTTCAAAATTGTTTTGGCTATTCTAGGTTATTTGCATGAATTTTAGAATCAGCTTATAGATTTCGACAGAAAAAGTCTGGTGTGATTTTGGTTAAAATTGCATGAAATCTAAATTCAGTTTCTTTAATAACCAAATTGGGGAGAATTAACATGTTAACAAATTGAATATTCCAATTTATAAACATGTTATATCTCTCCATTTATTTAGGTCTTCTTTAATTTCTTCATCTATGTTTTGGAGTTTTCAGTGTTCAGGTCCTGAACATATTTTGTCAAATTTATTCCTGAGTATTTCACAGGTTTTTAAAAATGATATTATAGATAGTAGTTTTAAGTTTCTTATTTTCTAATTGTTCATAGCTAATATATGGAAGTATAATTGATTTTCTTCATATGCTGATGTTATATCCTGCAACATATCTAAATTTGTAAGTTCTAATAGACTTTTTTCTAGATTCCTTAGAATTTTACATATATACAATCATGTAACCTACAAGAAAAAAGTTTTGCTTTTTTCTTTCCAATGCTTTTTTTTTCTTTTTCTTGCCCAAGTGCACAGGCTAGGACCTCCTGTATAATGCCTAACAAAACTGGTAAGAGTGGACATATTTACCTTGTTCCTGATCTTAGGGGGAAAATGTTCACAACTAAATATGATGTTAGCTATAGACTTTCCATAGATGCCCTTTATCAGATTGAGAAGGTTGCCTTCTATTTCAAGCTCGTTGAGAATTATTAGTGTTGAATTTTGTCAAATGCTTATTCTGAACCTGCTGAGGTGATCACATGGCTTGTCTATTTTTTATTTATATGGTAAAATGCATTGATGTTCAGTTGTTAAACTGGCTTTACTGCATTCAATATGTTAATATTTTGTTAAGAATTTTAATATCTATGTTTATGAGGGACATTGGTCTATAGATTTCTTTTCTTTTAATGTCTTTGTATGGTTTTGATGTCAGGGTGATTTTGGTGCCATAAAATGAGTTAGAAAGTGTTTCCTCCTCTTCTGTTTTCTGAACTCTGCAGGGCTGGTATTATTTCTTCATTCAGTGTTTGATAGAATCCATCAATGGAGCCATCCGGATTTGGTGTTTTCTTCAGGAAAAGGTTTTTAAATTATATATTCAGTTTCTTTAATAGAGCTACGGTTGTTTACATTTTCTCCTCATGTGTCAGTTTTGGTAACTTGTGTCTTTCAAAAATTTGCCCATTTCATCTAAGTTGTCAAATTTATTGACATAAAGTTGTTAATAAAAGTCCCTTATTAGCCTTTAAAATCTGTTGAATTCGTAGTGTCTTCTTTTTTATTTCTGATATTTGTAATCTGTATCTTCTCTGTTTTTCATAATCAGTCTAGCCAGAGGTTTATCAATTTTATTAGTTTATTAAGCAATACCACTTTGGTATTGATTTTATCTATTGTCTGTTTTCAATTTCATTGATTTCCACTCTAATCTTTATTTTTTTCATCTTTCTACTTACTTTAGATTTATTTTGCTCTTCCTTTTACAGATCTTTAAAATGGAATCTTAGATCATTGATTTGAGATCTTCTTTCTTTTCTAATATAAACACTTACAGATATAGATTTCCTTTTAGGTACTACTGTAGCTACATTCCACAAACTTTAATATATTGTGTTTCATTTTCTAAAAGTTGAAGTATTTACTTTTTTTAATTTTTAAATTTTTAAAAAATTTTCGTCCTCCAGTGGAAGTATTTTCTATTTCATCTTATGATTTGCTTCATAGACTATTTAGAAATGCTATATTTAATTTTCTAAAATATAAGGATTTTTCAGATACACTTTTTGTTAGGTTTTTAATCTAATTATGTTGTGGTCAGAGTACATACTCTAATTTCAATCCTTTCAAACTTATTTCACCCTTTTACTTTAAACCTATCTATCTCTATATTTAAAATGCTTTTCCTATAGACAGTATATTGTTTGATTATGCTTTTTTATTCTATCTGACAATTTCTAACTTTTAGTTGGAATGTTTAGACAATTTATATTTAATGTAATCATCAATATAGTTTAGATTAAGTCTATTCATCTCATCTGTTGTTTTCTCTTTCCTCTTTTAGATTAATTAAGTTTTAGGATTTCATTTTTATCTTCATGCTGACTCAATAGCTATATCTTTTCATTTCATGATTTTATTGGTTGCTCTAGGGTTTATAATATACATGTTTAACTATGAAAGTCTATATTCAAACAATCTACCCTTTCATTTGCAGTGTAAGGAAAACAGTTTACTTCCATTTCCTTTGTACTATTATTCTAATTTTACTTCTAAGTGTGTTATAAACCCCACAATACATTGTTATTATTTTTGCTTTAAACAGCTAGTTATCTTTTAAATAAAGTTTTAAAACAAGAAAAGGTCTTTCACCACATATTTACCATTTCTGGAACTCTTGTAGGTCCAAGTTTCCACCCAGTATTGTTTTCCATCAGGCTAAAAAAAACTTTCTTGAACACTAAGAATCCATTCAATTCTGTTTGTCTGGGAAAAACGTCTTTATTACTCCTTTATTTTGAAAAATATTTGGACTGAAAATAGAATTCCAGGTTGGCATATATTTTTCTTTCAATATCTTCAAAGTGTTTTCCAATGTCTCCTGGCTTACGTTGACTCTGATAAAACATCTCTAATAATTCTTATCTTTGCTCCCTTATCTGTAACATGTTTTCTCTGGCTACTTTTAAATTTTTCAGCAATTCAATTATGATGTACCTTGGTAATTGTCTTTATGTTTAGCCAGCTTGGGGTCATTGAGCTTCTTAAATCTGTAGGTTTATAATTTGTATTAAATTAAAAGGAAATTAGCCATTATTTCATCAAGTTTTCTTTAATCCCATTACATGAATATTAACCTACTTGATATTATCTCACTGGCCATTGATGCTCTTTTTTTTGCCTTTTGGTACTTTTTCTCTCTGTACTTCAGTTCATGTGGTTTCTTTCTGTGTCTTCAGGCTCACCTATCTTTTCTTCTGCAATGTCGAATCTGCTATTAAGCCCATTCGGTAAATTTTCCATTTCACATATTATATTTTAAATTTGAGAAAGCCCATCTAAAAAAATCTTTTTCTTCTGCCCTCTTTATGTTCCATCTTCCCTTAAATCCTTACACATATTTATGATTACTACTTTAAGGTCATTGTCTACTGATTCCATCATCAATGTCATTTCTAGAGCTGCTTCTCTTGACTGGTTTTCCTTCTGTTTATGGATAACACTTTGCTGCCTTTTTTTGCATGTCTGGCAATTTTTTTATTGAATTTTCACATTATGAATGTTACATTGTTAAGTGTTTAGATTTTTCTTTCTTTAAAAACTGTTGAAGTTTGTTTTGGCAAACATTAAGTTTCTTACAAATGACCTTTATCTTTTTGAGGCTTGTTTTTAAGCTTTGTTAGGGATAAGTCTGGACTAGTTTAGCCTTAATACTAAGTCATTGCCTTTCTCAGGTCCCTACTGATTACTACAAATGTTCAATAATGTCTGTCTTCTCTGGGCGGATGGAATTTGAATGTACCCTACTTCTGCGTAACTCTGGAAATGGTTCAGCTTGTGTTTACTTTTTATTGATCTTTGCTCAGCATGATGGAGTTTTCCCCTATTCATGCTCAGATTAGTAGTCAGCCAAAGATTCCAGGAGGCTCTATACAGACTTTTGGAGCTCTTTCTCTGTATAGCTCCCTTCTCTCAAGTATTCTGGCCCACAAATTCTAGCTGCCTCAGCTTCCCTGAACTCTAATTTCTATCTCTTCAACATAGAAAGACCATCATACTCTGCTTGATGACCCCTCTGTCGGTGCTATTTAAAAAATACCTCCAGGTTGGAAACCAGGGCAATTATAGGGTTTACCTTGTTTGTTTTCTCTCTCTCAGGAACCACAGTCCTACACTGACTCTTGTCTCAATGTCTGAAAACAGATTTTCATATATAGATTTTTTTTTCTAGTGGTTTATGTTATAAGGACAAGTTCCATATCAATTATTTCTTTGTGGCCAGAAGCAGAAGTTTCTTATCTGGCTCCTTATTTTTTTCTTCATATTTCATGTTCTGCAGTTTCACTAACACGTTAGGTGTGGACTTTTTTTTTTTATTTTGCTTGGAATCCTTTGGACTTCTTAGTGACTTTAATCAGTTTTAGAAAGTTCTAAATCATTATTTCTTCAAATACTGCCTCTGTACTATTCTTTTTCATTTGGGACTTTAATTATTTCGTTGTATAGGTATTCTACTCTATTTTCCATATCTCTCAACTCACTTCCATATTTTTCATGTTTTTGTCTCACCATGCTGCATTCTGGATTTCTTCTGCCCTATCTTCTAGTTTGCTAATTCTCTCTTCAACTGGGTCCAATATGCTGTTAGAATCAGTCTACTTGGTTCTGTTTCAAATCCACTAGATCATTTTTTATATTCCCTGCTTCTATTTTCAGGCTTGTTTTATATATGTGCCTGACAATTTCAATCTCTAAAGTCACTATGAATCTGTTGCCACTGTCTGTTGCTTTTGTTGATTTTCATTCATGGTGCCTTCTCTCCCTTGTGTGTTTGCTTATTCATTGCCTTTGAAAAATTACTTGTGGAGATTTTTGAGGTTTAGGATGAAGGTGTCTTCACTGAGGAGGACTTGCCTTTGCTTTTGCCAGTTGCCTAGGGAAAATACTAGTCTGGGTTCAATTTAAATGCAATTCAAGGTTTGAGGTTTTCTTTGACTAGGTAATATATATATGGGTTGCAAATCAAGCTGGCTTGGACTTTTTTCTCTTGCTCTGCTCAGCACCAAGAAAACTTTTGTGTAGTCCCTCAGGGACATGGCAGAGTGGATAGATAGGTTTACTTCTATTTCACCTTTGCCCTAACTCTTTGATTTTTCAGTTTTATATGGGGAGGGTCTCCTATTAGATTCCCCACTTTGGACCAGCCCTGAGTTTTAACTTCTGAGGCCAGCAGCCAAACCAGAGTTCAAATTTGCTTTTATCAGCAAATATCTTCTGGTTAAAAGTGGCTTTTTTGTTTCAGTTATCACTTTCAGTTTTCACTTTCCATGAGAGTTTGGCTTGGTATTTCCTTACTATCTTGTCAGCTCTTTGATGCTTTTAAGATGTTTTAAATATTTTATCCAGCATTTCTAGTTGTTTTCAGCAGGAAAAGTTGATTCAAATAACCTAGCCTGACATGTTCCCAGAAACTGAAATCTGTTTTAAAAAAAAAATGATCCCATCAAATGGCCTCTATAAGCAATCCATACTAGCATTGATTAGGTTTTTTTTTTTGTTGTTCTGGGGACAGGGGTTGCTTGTTTTTTGTTTTTGCAGGCTAATGTGTCTTCCCCAAAAAGTATTTGAGAAAGTACCCTATAAGACCTTGTAAGGATTCAAATATCATGCAACTTCTTCATTTCTGAGAAATTATTTTGGGATGATAAAATTTCACCTTATGTTTAGGTATATATGGTATATAGAGTCTTTCACAATACCTAAAGTATAGTAGGTATTTAATAAATACTAGTCTTTTCCTCCCCTCTCTCTCCCCTAGTTCTTTAGCTTTTAAAAAAAAATCTATGATGTCTAACCACTTAAAATAATGTGATTTAAAAAAATACTAATGTGATTCTATCCCTGCTTAGGTTGAGTGGCATGTTTAGTGCGACATTTCTCTAAGTCTCCTTTAGCCCACAGTGGTAATCACGTGAGTTTCATACACACACACACACACACACACACACACACACACACACACACACGAGACCACATCACCTTATAAATGACTACTTTTATAGCCTGTTATTTTACAGCGATTGTTACAAAGCAAAATGATCAACATATCATAGAAGAAATTTAAGATCCATTTAGAAAATGAAGACTTTGATTCTAGATAGAAATAGTCTTCTTTTCTATTCACATAGGACTTGGGAATTTCTAAGAAAAAAATGAGTAAGAACTTAATGTAGGATCTGTCTTCAGTGACTTGAATAAAGGTGAGCAACCTCTTTACATTAGAACAAACATATCCTTAGGATATGCCTGATGGCCACTGTGCAGAGGACGTAGGACTTGGACCATAGCCACTCCTCTACCCTTTAAAATACATCATAGAAATATTCATAAGATCGCAAGAGGACAAGGAGGCACAGCAGCCTTCCCCGTCCTCACTAAAATTCCCAGTTATTGCCACCAGCACTGCCTCCACATTAAAATGGAGTTCTTTCCCTATATTATGTCTTTTAATTCATTCTTTTTCTATTCTATGATGTCCCTGCTTGTAGAGTTCTATCCATAATGTTGTAAGAGACCAAGAAAGAGAGGAAAGCACAGATTCATAACATTTTTAAAGCTAAAGAATTCTTAGAGATGGCCTAACAAGTCAATACTTCCTTCTCCAAATAATTAAACTGAAAGACCAGAGTGATTACAAATTGCCCAAGGGTACAGACCCACATTAGAAGTCCTGGGTTTTTGAATTCCATACTGTTGGACATCCCACTACACTGTGCTGCTGGTTCCCTGCATGCCCCCAGGGCTTTTCTTATCCATACTTCATATTTGGAGACAGCAAGGCAAGGGCAGATGTGGAGGCCATCTGAACGAAGTTCTTTGTTGCTAGTGGAATTCAGAAGAACTGGAAGGAAATATGATCTAGAGAGGGAGAATGGAACAGGGTTTGGAAGTAATGGGAGGTCAGCAGTGATGAGAGAAGGAAAGGCATCCCAGGTGGAGAAAAATAATATTTGAAGTCTCAGTCCAAAGAAAGGGTGAGATATGTGGGGGGCGGGGCACAATAACAACAGTGACAACAATACGGAATACTAGCTCAGGTTAACCATGCTCAGATAATGGAGGCATATTTCAAATAACACCAATTTTCCTCTTCTGGTAAAAGGAAGATATGGGACCAGACTAACATTTGAGAAGCATTGTAAAAGAACTGAGACACTTCTAGCTGGAAAGGCATAAGGGGGACATGGATCTTCCTTTCCATCGTGAGAAGAAATGGGCTAGAATTGCCACAGGAAATTATAATTAGGCAACAGGGGCAACCAGCTGTGTACTTTAACTGAAAGAGGCCAAAGATTCAGGAAATCTTGAAACAAGGTCTAAAGGAGATACCTTTCAGTCTGGGATGAGTTAAGTTCAGTCCTGCCCGAAGGCAGAGGGAGGGATGAAATGTCTTGTCATAGAGTCTGGAAGTCTGCATCAGGCCGGTTCATGGAAACAAAGCATCTCATTATGAAGAGAGGTGGAGAACAGCAGGAAAAATCCCCAGCCCATTTGCCTGGGTGTAGAAGTTTTCTGGCTTGATTAATTTTAGACTCTGATTATGATAAAAAAAAATTTTTCAGTTAAACCGAAATAAAAGATTTCCCATGATACTACCACAGAGCTTGGATCTCACTGGGGAGTTTAGCAGCTGAGAACTAGCGAGAACAATTTAGACACTACTCAGAGAAGAAACAGACAGAGGGATCAAAATTATTGCTAAGTCTGGGAATTTAGGATTCAGCTCCGAGGCCCTGGAGCTTGTCAGGGAGTGTTGGTTAAGCGAGGGTCCTCCCAGCCTAGTGGCTATGCAAGAACTCGCTTCTGGGAACCCACGGTGAAGGCTGGGTGTGTCTGAGCGTGTGCTGAATTCCTGGCTTCAATTACAGACTACCAGGCGGCTAAAGAGTCTGTCATTGCCGATGTCATCATATTTACAAGATTCATAGGTCCCCTCTCTAGTAGGATCTAAGAATGAGGGCCTCTCTGCACCTGCCACTGTCTCCCACCACCGCAGGCCAAATGAAGAAGCAGAGCACAGAGGGAGGTAGAGGTGAGGGTCTCCCTGGTGTGTCTGCCCACTCCCACCAGAGGAAGGAGGAAACCATAGCTTGGAGAATTTGCACTGCACTTCCACTGCCCTGGTCATGGCCTTCATGTTGCAGGCTAGATTAGGCTAGATTTAACAGTGGAATGCTCTCGCTTTCAGAAAATCTTCACGAGGCAGAGATTTTTATCTAGGATGGAGGCAGAAGTATGGATAAGAGGATCTCTCAAATTTCCGTTCTGTTAAAATATTCTATGATGCTTTCCTGGTCTATGAATTGTCCTGTGCCTGTTAAAATCTACCGAAATTCTTCTCCTGTCAACATCCTGGGGGATTCAAAAGAGTGTGGGTGCTCAGTCTGCCTTCTGCAAATAATTGTTTCTAGGCTCTGCTCCTGGAGATGCCATTAGAAAACTGATAGGCATGGGGAACCAGCTTCTCCCCACGGAGTGAAACTCCCAAACAACCGGCCCCACATTCCTCTCTGACTCATGCTACCAACCCCGACTGTGCCCTGCAGGTCAGTGGGCTGAGAACCCTGCCACATCTAGGACAACTGCAGCTGAAATAAGATATCTATCCTGATAGCCAGAACTCACCTCCTCCCATCCCCAGCCCTGGATTACTCCCTGGCCCATGCCCCAGGTATTACGATAAGATGCTGCCAGTAATGGGAAGAGGACAGTCAATAAGGAATCTACCCTAGGGCTGCTGACCTTACGAGGGCAATCTGTGGCTTACAGGCTCTGTGGCTAATCTCTGATTCCTCCATTTGCCATAGCATATCATCCTCCTAGCTGAGAAGGAGGCACTTCTCATTAACCAAGTGGATGAGAGCAGAGGCACACAAAATGTTTCCAGTTGTTGAGGACCTACCATGTGCCAAGTCCTATGCTAAGTGGTGAGTATACAATGGTGCACAAAGCAGACATAAGTCTTGCATGTAGCTCACTGTCTAGTGGTAGAGGCCACCATTAAACAAATTCACTAGTGTAAGTAGTGTTACAAAGAAAAATGAAATAAATTAACATTTACCTTCGGATACCTGTGCTAAGTCACTCATATGCACACATACAAATGTGCCCTCTGTGTCTATCCCTTTCTGACTCAGTGTTTTTGTCAAACTCAAGGCAATGGAAGTATGGAGTCTGCAAAGATCCACAAAGTGGATAATCTACAAGTCAGGAATAAAGAGCTGACCCTATGCCAGTATGGAAATTCACCTTTGGCCATTCATCTAGATATAAAACTCATATCAAAATTGGTCACAAAATTCCATTTGCACATTTAGGTTGAATAAATTTCATCTTCATGTCCTCAAAGCCATCGATCTCTGAAGTAGAAGGCCCCCACAGATCTTTTTGAAGGACCAGAGGTGCATGCAGCCATAGGGAAGAGAGGCCTAAAAAGATGGCTTCAAGTCAGCCTAGCTTCCTCTCTTTGTGTCCCCCTCTGAAATCACTGAGTCTTAGGCCTGAAGACAGAGCTTTGGGGGTCTTCTCCTCCATTCCACTGCCTCCCAAATCTTCAGGCAATTGTAATGAACCCCACTCTTCTAGCTCCTCAGCTAAAGGAACTACACACTTCCCTTCAGTTAGCTCAATAAACCAATCTGTTGAGAAGTTCTTCTTTGGTAATTCTATTCCTTCTTTCTCTACAAAATTTACTTCCTTTCTTGGTGTTTTATCTTTTAAATCTAAATACGCCTAAAGGAAGAGACAAATACGCTATAATATTTTCCCCTTCATTCATGTTTAAACGGTCTATGGAAAGTGACTACCTCTTCCTTCTGCTTCAAAGGAAATCCCAGCAAGATCCAAGGTAGGAATATCATAAAAATTTTGGAAGCTAGAGCTGGGACTGTCCTTCTCTGTGTCAGTTTGCATAACCCAGATTTAGAAGACCTGCTTACAGTAGGCTGGGAAAATCCAAAAGCAGTTTCTAGGCAGTATTTCCTTCCCTCAAGTATGGCCACTCCAGAAAGGCAAAGGCCAATGATCAGACAGCAGCTGTGAAAGTTTCTTTGCTTTACCATGAAACCTTGTCATACAGGAAAAGTGAGTAGACTGAAGGACACAAGAGGCAGGTGGGCGGTAAGTTAACTTCCACGGGTCATTCTTCAATCCCAGAATTGAACCAAGCAAAATGAGCTGTGACGTCCATTTGGATGAATAATTACAGATGAAATTTACACAGTATTTTAGAAAAAGATAGACATTAGCCTTACATTATAATTGGTCTTTGTGCTTTGCCTCATGTTAGAGGAAAAGCTTAGTCAGATAGTAGTCAGAGTCCCAAAAACCTTAATCCTTTTTTCTCAAAAGCTAAAAGGAAAAAAAAATTTAGTCCTCCTGAAATTATTTATGTCCCTGTCTTCACCTAGGAAGACACATCCTAGGTTAGTCATCTAGGTTCTCCACCAATTGCACCCCAATCTCTTCACTAAACCCATTTCTCTTCACAGTCTCTAGTTTCCACAGTCTTCCATCAAAACCCAGCTCAAACCTTTTCCTGCAAAGAGTCTTCCCTTATTAACTCCAACTAATTGAGATTACTTCTTTACTCCAGTTTCACCTAACCATTTAGTTTCAACAATATTTATTTATTGTATGTTTTTGAGACAGGGTCTTGTTCTGTTGCCCAGGCTAGAGTATGATGGCATAATCATAGCTCACTGCAACCTCAGACTCCTGGGCTCAAGTGATCCTCATGGCTCAGCCTCCTGAATAGTTAGGACTAGAGGTCAACACCACCATGCCTAGTTTTTTAAATTTTTTTGTAGAGACAAGATCTCTCAATGTTGCTCAGGTTGGTCTCGAACTCCTTGGGTCAAGTGATCCTGCCACCTTGGCCTCCCAAAGTGGCAGGATTATAGGTACAAGTCACTATGCCCTTTCTATGTATTTATCTTTTAGAGACAAAGTATTGCTGTGTCACTCAGGCTGAAGTGTAGTGGTAAGATCACAGCTTGCTACAGCCTCGAAACCCTGGGCTCAAGTGATCCTTTCACCTCAGACCTCCAAGTTGCTAGGACTACAGGCATGAGCCACCATGCCTGGCTAATTTTTAAAATTTTTTCTGTAGAGACAAGGTCTCACTATACTGCCCAGGCTGGTCTCGAACTTCTGGCCTCAAGTTATCTTCCCACCACGGCCTCCCAAAGCACCCTGGGATTACAGACATGAGCCACCACACCAGGCCTAGTTTCAACAATATTTAATTGCATCAGCCTGCATTTGCATGTGCACATGTCTGTGTATGTGTGTTTTGTGTGTGTGTGTGTGTGTGTGTGTGTGGTGTGTGTGTGTGTGTTTCTATAGGATGGTAGAAGATTGGAATATCTAGTTTCCCTGTTCCACTCCTTTGGGCTCTTCAGTATATGCTAAAATTATGTTTAAGATGGACTAACTGCTCATCAGAGAATGATATACAAAACTCTTCTGTATCAAGCTCTGAGAGTTGGAACAAGGATGAATAGCAATGCCAAGAGTGGGGAGCATAGCTAACGGAGAAGACAAATCCTGAATCTACACTCCATCAGACTTCCACACCTTCAACATTGTTTGGGAACATTTGATTGAGTAATTTCCAGTATCAGGCCAAGATCTAAACTCCCACTCACAAAGAGCATTGAGTATAAGCTCTACTCCAGGGAGAAGCAAGGTAGCTTACAGCAGTGTCGAAGCTCGCCCAGCAGTCGTGGAGTTGAAAGGAGTGACTGAGAGGAGAAGGTAGGGATCAAAAGGGTCAACAGGTTCTAAATCTGTCCTTATTGTCACTTGCTAAAGTTGGTTGATTTTCTAAGCAAGAAAAAGCCAGTCAATGATTTCTCTGACTAGAGGAACTGGAAGCCGTAGGGATAGACACAGAGTTAATAAGAAAAGCAATATCAGTATGGGGAAGTCCCCAGCAAGATGGAAAACATGATACAGATAATCACCGAGGATCAGTGCTGGAGAGGATGAGGGTTAAGGGCATTTCTGGGAGCTAGTCAGGGAAGACTTTCTGGAGGAGAAAGAGGAGATAACAGACCAGCGTTTGGCAAGAAGGAAGCTACAGGATTGAGCACAGAGGAGCAGGACTGAAGAAATCAGCCGTGTGGGCCCTCAGATATGAGGGAGGGTTACTATGGACAAGGGAAATAATTAAACAGTTTATGTCAGAATGAAAAGGCTTTGGTGGGAGTCAGGGAAACTGAGCTGGCAGAGAAGTGAGTAGCTGATGGGAGAAATTGGTAAGACATCTAGGAGGTTTAGATTTGTCTTTTCTTATGTATATGAATATAAGCACTCAACAAACATTCCTTTCTTCACCTCCTACCAACAGAGCAAATGGGAGCATAGCTGTCAGCCCTTCCTCAGGCACCCGACAGGAAAAGTGCTGTCACTGACGCTATTGTAGCATAAAGCAGCACTCTTGGTGCCAAGAGTGAAATGAATACCTTTAAGCAAATATATTGCCCTTTTTGCTGACATACAAAATCCTTAAACTGATCCTGTTCCCAGAAATCAGTTTCTTCACATCTTCAGCTGCCTCTGCCTTGATCCTGGTATCTCCAAGTGAATCTGCACAGACATCGCCTCAAACGCCCTTTGCCAAGCGGGAAAGCTGATCTCAAACCAGTCCAAAAAGTTTCCAGGGATGAATCTGTTTTCAGGTTCATTGAATTGATTCTCAGACCTGTCAGTTTCAACTTCAATCTAATTTATATTACTGTAGATACTCTAGTCTTACCGTAGATAGAGGTAGAGAATTCCCCAAAGACTAATTTGGACAGAGCAAGATGGTGATATGGTTAAAGAAGCAACTGTAAGAACTAAATAAACAAACAAAAAAAAAACCCTGGCTCTGTTATCCAAATTAATTTGTATTTCTTGAGCACATCTTGTGCAAAGTATTATGCTAAGCCCAGGGATAGAAAGGGATATACAGTTTAAAAATCTACAATCTCAGCTGGGCATGGTGGCGCATGCCTGTAGTCCCAGCTACTCAGGAGGCTGAGGCAGGAGGATCACTTGAGCCCAGGAGTGTGAGGTTGCTGTGAGCTAGGATGACGCCACGGCACTCACTCTAGCCCGGGCAAAAGAGTGAGACTCTGTCTCAAAAAAAAAAAAAATCTACAATCTCCACCTTCCAAAAATCTGCAAAATAGCAAAAGAGACAAATACATATATAAATTATTCTGGTATAAAATATTATAATAATAGAGGCTCAAATAATGTGACTATAGCTGCGGGAGAGACAGAAATAATTCTCACTAGAGAGATCTAGAAGTATTCTCAGGGAAAATTTTAAAGTGGGCTTCAAATGAAGGATCAGACCTTAATAAGTTGGTGAGGAAAGGAGTGGCATTTCAGACAGAAAAAATAGCATGTGCAAAGATCTGCAGGCAGAAGAGCATAGAACAAGTTCAAGAACCTCAAGTAGACCCATAAGGTTGTAGTGTAGGTTATGTAAAGGGGTGTAGGTGTGAATATGGGTAATGTCACCATGAAGGGCTCTGAAGACCAAGCAACAGAATTCTGATTTTATTCTCTGTGTAATGGAGAACCAGGTAATTAAGATAGATGTGCCATATATCTTTGAAATTTCCAGATAATTGACTCATTTTCTGAAGTTTGAGAACCAACAATCTTCTAGTTATCATAAAGAAGATCAGATTTCACAAACTCCATCATGGAAGCTCCATAATGTTTTTATCAAATTCATTTGCATATGCACAACTCCACTTCCATGGACATAAAAGTGGGAGACCAGGCTGGGCACGGTGGCTCACGCCTGTAATCCTAGCACTCTGGGAGGCCAAGGCAGGAGGATTGCTTGAGCTCAGGAGTTCAAGACCAGGCTGAACAAGAATGAGACCCTGTCTCTACTAAGAATAGAAAAATTAGCTGGGCATCATGGTGTGTGCCTATAGTCCCAGCTACTTAGGAGGCTGAGGCAGGAGGATTGCTTGAGCCCAGGAGTTAGAGGTTGCAGTGAGCTACAATGACACCACTGTACTCTACCCAGAGCGATAGAGTCAGACTTTGTCTCAAAAAAAAAAAAAAAACGGGGGAGACCATGGAAGAGTGTAAAGTCTCTCTATGGAGAAGGCCTTTAACAGAAGAGAGATTTTTATCAGCTTAAGAAGGTGATGGTGATAGCTTTGCTCTCAGTCAGGAGGCTCATCTGGACGGATGCACAACGTCCCTTCATGGACCTAGGCAAACAGTAGGTCACAGAGATAAGTGCAAATAATATAATGTTGAGGAATCATAGAATAATGGAGTTCTAGGAGCCAGATAAGGCTAATTAAGGAAGTTTTTCTGGTGGAAGAGTTTAAGACCAGGTATAGAAAGAGAAGTAGACAGAGTTGAACAGCAAGGACAGAGAAACAGTATCTAGAGCTGGAAGAGGAGGAAACTGGCCTCTGTCAATGTTTGGAGGCAAGTACGAGCAAGCACATGTGATGAGCATGGTGTGTGAGGCAGAACAAGTGAACTCAGCTGGAAGGGAGGGTGCAGCCAGCGCGAACAAGGACAGTCTGTAGGTAGACCCATTTCCAGCACGGCAGCCTGGGCCAACGCAGGGCACTACCCCAGCCCCTGAGAGGCAGGAACTTCAATCTCCCTTTTCCCCTTATGTTTTCATAGCACTTGGTCACGTTCCTAGTTGTTCTGGAACATTGACTATGATGCTCTCTGTTGCACTGAGGGACAGAGTGAGGCCAAGGCAGAGGGGGCTGTTGGGCTCAAATTGAAATAATAATTAAAAAGTAAGTTCTGCTTGGGCTGAACTTAATGTTCTCAGTATTCCACTCCTCACCCTCCTCTTCCTCTGTTGCCCCTGGATATCCTGTAGGGAATGTTGAATTCTGCCTAAGCCAGGGGAGGGAGTGGCCAGATGTGGAAGTAGAGGTTATTCCAGAATGACTTCAGAAGGCATAATATGCTTTGGGGCAGCTGCCTCTCCCAGCCCAGACTCCTTAGGTTTATTCACAACATTCTCATTTCTAATCCCACCTAGATTCACAGACACAAGTGGCCACAATGGAAATTTCCCCAAAAGTCTGAATGGTGGAGTAGAAACTTCTCATTGGCCATTCTGAGCAACCAGTGAAGCCATGTTGAGCCCAAACCGTGAGGAAAAACCAAATTTAATCTTGCTGAGTCGAGCAAAACTTTCATACAGCCGAACTGCAATTAGCAGCTGGGGACCATGGCGTCCCTGAAACCCAGCTAGGGAATCTTTCCCTCATGTTCTCTCTAAGCTTCACATTCCACCATAGAAGACAGTAAAAAAGGGATTGCCCCACACCCTCCTGTAGGAAAAAGGTACATTTTGGGATGGTTTGGAGGCATCAAAATGGTAAGCAATTTTAGGGTACAATTAAGACCTGGCTGCTCAACCCTACAATAAATTACCATCAAAGGCACTCACACGTCAATAGGGGAAAAAAACACATGTGCTTGCAAGACGATGTGTGCTTGATGCTCATAAAAAAGATAAAAATATAGGCCATCATCACGTAACGAGCTTGCAGGTGTCAGAACGTGTGCTGTTGGGGGAGGCAGAGGAGGGAACGTGGAGCGAGAGCAGCAAACCAAGGAGCTGGAAACAAGACTCCCATCCCCACCTTCTTCCTTCTGCCAAAAGCAGTGGACAGGCAGTAAGGAGACACAGAAGGACCCCTCCCCCATTTTGTGATTTCTTGGGACATCCCCTTTTCTGCTCCCCCCAGCTGGATTTCCTACATATTAATCATGTCTCTCATTTTGAAATCAGCCGGTCAGGCTATTATTCAAGCATTGTTAATGACACCATCGGCCAAGGTATCAATTAGGCAAGTTAGGATAAGACGAGCAGAGAAGAGGGCTGCCAGGGAGCAGAACACAAGTCTGTTTTGGCGTAGATAACCCACATGACAGCAAGGGCTTTTAACTCCCTTACTTCTACTCCCCTTAAAGGCAGCTGCAAACACTGAAATCTCCAGTCAAGACCTAAACCAAGACGCTACATCATAGTATCCCCCAGTTGGCCCTTAACTGGACTTTAGCTAATGACATCAAGTCACTCAGGACAGGCAGACACAGGGCCATGGTGAACTAGCTCTGGGGCAGAGCCTAATCCTGTGGTTGGGGCCCAGTTGAGGGAATGCTTCCTCAACGCCTTTCATGTAGACTACCTTGGGTGGAATTTCTTCTCCTTTGGAACAATATACAATCTGAACTTCCTTTAAAAGGCAGCTTGACATTTTTTCCACGCAGAAAGCTGGTTTGTTTTTTTTTAAATAAAGAAAGTCACCCAAAGGATGGACATATTTGAAACTTGGACTTGAGGGGGGGAGCAAGGGCAACATACGTAACCCTAAACATCTGTACCCCCATAATATGCTGAAATAAAAAAAAAAGAAAGTCTATTTGTCAGTTCTTTATTTCTTAAATCTGAGTGTTATTTTCTCCCATCAGACTGAGTTTCCCAATAATCAGAGCTAATTCTATTTTTTCATTTTATGCTAGATCTCTCTGCCTCCCAAACCTACCCATACACCTTCTCTCCATGAAGAAAGACTCTGGGGCCAGGCGCGGTGGCTCATGCCTGTAATCCTAGCATTCTGGGAGGCCGAGGGGGGCGGATTGTTTGAGCTCAGGAGTTCAAGACCAGCCTGAGCAAGAGTGAGACCCCGTCTCTACCAAAAATAGAAAGAAATTAATTGGACAACTAAAAATATATAGAAAAAATTAGCCGGGCATGGTGGCGCATGCCTGTAGTCCCAGCTACTCGGGAGGCTGAGGCAGTAGGATCGCTTGAGCCCAGGAGTCTGAGGTTGCTGTGAGCTAGGATGATGCCTCGGCACTCAGTCTACCCAAGGCAACAGAGTGAGACCCTGTCTCAAAAAAAAAAAAAAAAAGATGGCTTTCTAGGGCTTTCCCTTGAACAAGGGAGTGAAGATAGGCAGTTGACAGGTTTACTATAACACCATAGTCATGACAGCTGCAGCCTCTTAAACACCTAATACTGCCCCAGGCCATTATGTGACTCTTTTTATCTGTCATAACTAAAGCTTGTCAGTCTGCTCTTATTTGTGAATAAGCCAAGTATCACCCATTCTTGGCATTATGTATTTTTAATGAAACAATTCTTTGAAGTATGAGGGTTCCTGTAATGTAGATAGTAGCTGGCAGTTTGTTAATGAACATGAACCTATTGATAGATTTAGCTGTAATAGAGGACTCGGTGAAAACCACGCCTTTCTTAGAAGTTCAAGAAAGTTGAGTTTGTAACTGCTCATTTTACTGTATTCATCTTATCTCCTCCACGGCAATAATTTTCACCTCAAACTCTCCTCCATTGTAGGAATGAAGGCTTACTGTGTGGCAGGCACTGTGCTGAATGCTCTACATACATTTATTTATTTCTCACACCAATGCTGCAAAGTAGATACCAGTATTAGCCCCATTTTACAGTTGAGGAAACTGAGGCACAGCAAGATCCAATGACTTCCCCCAAGTCACGTAGCTACTAAGTGGCAAAGCTGGGATTCAAGATTAGGTGGTTTGAGTTCACAGGCAGATACTTCACCCCCACTAGTTCATAAAGCACTTGAGTACCCCATTGCCAAAATTCTCCAGTGACAGAGGTTATAATCTGTTTTGTATGCCTTTTCTCCTAACGAACCACTTTCAAGAATGCTCCAAGAGCTCTGTGTTTACCAGCTACTGATGTCTGGAAAAACTGTCAGAGTCTCTCAACTAAACTATGCATGGTAAAAAAGTATTTAGTAATACATTTTCATGATGGATGTTAAATCTTCCTATGGAGCCATGAAGGAAGACCCATTGGCTAAATGAATGTGCTTCTAGAGTTGTCTAAATAAATATTTACTGTTTAGCATAAACAGTTCACATTATCTTGATAAATGCAAAGGGTTGATTTTCTTTATGCAGGTTAATTGGCCACAAATCGTCCTAGTTAGTAATGTCTTTTAGGTGAGTAATATGGATTTTAATTCTTTTCTAAATATATGAAAATTTGCAGTAAGTATGCAGTGTTACATCAGTATACAAGTAATGTCAGAGTGGCTTTTCCTGGGATAGTATTGCTAACAAAATTGTTTTGGAAATATTTAGGCTATAGATGTAACAGTTGGTAGGAAAAATTTGAATGCACTCTTCCTACCTATTTACCCTCACTCATTCTACTTCTTTATATAAATTATGCTCAACCCCTCCTTCAACACCTGGTTCAAAATGCACCTCCAGGAATTCAGTCCCAATTAACTACGTGTAACCCATCACTCCCCTCCTATGTGCTCTTAAGCACCCCCAGACACAGTTCATAGAGGCATTTGCTTTTGCTTATATGTTTTTTGTAACTGGGTGGTCTTAAGTCACCTCATATATGTTTGTTTTGTCATATTATATAGACCGAATTGTCTTCATGATGTCAGGAAGAGCCTTTGCAAACAGAAGGTGAGTGGTAAATGATGTTGACTGACTGCCCTTAAAGAACACAAACATCTGCTTGCTGCAGGTCAAGACTCTTAGAATTCTCACTGAATACAGATTCGCTTAATCACAAGGACATTCCAGGAAGAAAAAACATAAAACAAAACAAGAATAAAACAAACAAAAAACTCCTCAATGTTTGATTTTCTTCGGGACCACTCTGATTGCTTTGGACTGACTGCTTAAGACCATCCAACAGTAGTTTGTCTTTTCCTGCACATTCATTTCTTGAAAAGAACATAAGGAAATTTGGATGTGTTGATTCCAACTTAACGTTGCCATAATGCTTTGTAGAAGGGGCTAGTGTACCACCCACTTAATTCTGTGGTCAAGTGAAGGAGTGGCCAAGAAGTGTGTGGACTTAGGGTCTTCTCTCATAATACTGACCTTCTCCTGCTGAGATTTCTATGACTCCTGATTTGTTGGGAGAAATCTGTCACAAGAGTTTGTATAAGAGAAAAAGCAAAGCCTTTGAATTGAAGCAAGGGGAGCTCAGCGTTTGTGTGAACTCATAAATTATGAAAGAAAGTTGAAAGGCATGAGTTTGGTATGATGGAGAAGTATTTTAGAAGAGATCAATGAAATTTATAGGTACTTAATAGAAAACATGTGGACATGTGTGCTTCAAATCCAGAAGCTTTGAGGGGAATGTCCTGGTGATCATAGTTCTCATTCACCATCCCTGGTCCCCAGCTACATCCAAAGAATTACCTCAACTATTTTCTACCTCTAAGGATGCTGGCCTAGCCTAAGAATGACATAAAGGAGTCAACTCTGCTGGAGTTTATTCTTGCTTTCTCAAGGCTAGTTTCAATTATTAATAGGATATCCAGTGCTGTTTTCAAGCATGAAAGCACACTATTCAATCGGCCATAGGTTTGTAGAGTTTATCAACTATAAATTGCTGAGCTTTTCTGGCCTTCTACACTGTCTCACCTGGTCTTCTTTATAACCAGTACAACCCAGGAGTAGGGACCTTGGACCAAGATTATACGTATAGTTCTATAGATGTAGATATACAGATAATTTAATGAAATGAGATTATTTAAATTCAATATACTCTAATAGAATTAGTAGGTGTGTTGAAACCTTTAGTCACTAATTACAACTTAATGAAATATCAACTTAATTCGCATCCCTTATTCCCTTCCTTTTGAATCTACAATTCACATAACCAATTTTTCATCTAATGGTTAATTGTCCAACATCCCCATTCCACTCTGATGAGAGAGTCTAAAGTTTGAACAAAATGATTCTTGAAAGACACCAGGATTTATGAAACTCAGGGGGCCCCAGGCAGCTGAGCCTCCTTAATTTTCTAGTGGGGAGGTGAGATGGTCCTCACATCTTGTAGCTTTTGCTACCGAAGCAGTGAAGTTGGAGGCGAAGGTGTGTTGGGAGGTGACCCAGCAATAAAAGGAAGGGACTAATGATTAGTGAACACCTACCATGGGTCAGGCATCTTACACTCATTAGCTCGTTTAAGTGGCACAACAATCGTTAGAGGTAGGTACTATTCTTTACCATTTTACATGTGAGAAGATGGAGACACAGATGGATTAAGTGACTTGCCCAAGTTCATACAGCTAATTAATTTGGGGAGCAGGGAATCCAGTCGTGTGCAGTTCTGGGCACCTGGGCGTCCAGCTTCCCCTGTGCCTGCTTCCGTTTTCCTAATAGCTGGTTTCTCCTTGCCTTTCAGCTTTTCACAAAGAAGTGACTTCTCAATTTGGAAATCAGGGTCCATGAGGAAGGGAAGCCCGAATATGTATGTTTTGGTAATGAGCTAACTTTTCTAATTCTGGAATATGAACATTACACCAGTTGAATCGCATCTCACCAGCTGAAAGTTGTTTCTGCCCACCCACTCCCAGCAGCCCCATTGCTACCTGACACTGCAGGATAACTTCGCCTTTCATTGCTCCTCCTCAGCTGCAGGAAATAGGCCCCCAGAAATAATTTCTGGGACTGATCTCAGAATTAATTATTCACCATGAACCAAAAATGTAGTTCTTAAGTCAGGTTTCCTGAAACCTGGGAGCCCCAGGTAGACTGGAGGGGAGAGGGAAGTGTTTTTTGAGTGTGGATGCCTAGGGGAAGTTCAATCCTGTGTAGAGCATAGCAGTGGGGTACTTTTGACAGCCCAAGGCCAGAATAAAAGCTATGAGTGCTTGGGGGCACTAAGACTAAGAATTCTTTAAAGGCAGAGGCCATGTTTTTTTGTTTGCAGAACCTAGTACAATGTGATTTGCATCTACTGGGTGCTCAATAAATGTTTATTAAACATTCAAGTATAAAATTCTTAAAGGAACACTTGAAAAGAAATACCGTTTTGTTCGTTGGCATCTTTTAAAGTAATTCATGCTTCAAGAACAAAGTCAAGAAAGCATAGCGGTCCTTTGGGGGGATGGCTATGATTACCGCAGAAGAATATTGGTAACAGTGCTTTTGATTTCACCTCCAACTCAGCCATTAACTAGCTATGTGCTTATGGACCAATCACTTGATTACTCTGTTTACCAGTTGCCTCATGTGTAAAAATTAGAGGGTGGGGTGTTTCTTAAAAGTATTTAGTTCATATGTTCATTATTTTGTGCAGATAATAAAAATACCCAACATTTATTTAGTTCCTGACAATTTACAAAGACTCGTTTATATCATCTCATTGAAGCCTCCCACAATATTGTGAGGTAAATATTATTATATCCATTTTACAGATGAAGAAACCAAAGCTTTGGTTAAGAAGTAATTTGTACTACTGCTAAGTCTTTTGACTCAAATCCCGTCCTGTTTCCAAGTACCATAGCTCTTTTCGCATAGTAATTACCTGCATGTAAATAATGCTTCCCAAGTGCTTGAAAAATCTTTTGTTCCCTTAAGCCCTCAAACATCTCTTCTTTTTGATTGTTAATTTACTAAGCAAACTCGTTTCCAAATTTCAAGCTAGGTTAAGTTGACTTATTAGGAATTTCACATTCTTGAGGTCTTAATTAACAAGGCTTGCCTTTATTCTTATGCAACAAGCCTTGGCATTTTGGTGAAGGAAATGCATATGCCCTGCTGGAAGCTTATGCAGATTATGAGGGGTTGTACTTTTTAGCTTAGCTAGAAATGGAATCTATGTGCTAATTGAGCTATGTCTATTTGAGCTAACAACAGAAAGTACACCTGCCTTTGCTTTAATGTAGGTTCATACACATTAGTGCAGATATGACATTATGAACAAAGAAACCTGCACATACACCTGTTTAGAATATTTTGTCTTGCATTTGTGGAAAATTATTTAATATGTCCAGTAACAAAGTACCAACTCTACTACTGGACATTTTTGCATAATACTGTGACAAATCATACTCCCTTACCACTTTGCCCACCTTGGGAATGAGTCCTCAAAGATAACCTCTCTCCCCCGGGTATGACGCACTGGCTCTGTTTCCATAATTTAACAAAGTATGAAGGGACTTTGGCAGATATTACTAAATCTGTCAGATGTAACTGCTTGTAAATTCAATTAGTCAGGGGGGGAAAAACCAGCTCTGGAGAATATATCAAAATTCAATTACTCAGCAAATTGGGGTTGTTAGCCTACTCTTTGGGGTAATCTATCAAAAGAGAAAGGGTACTTGACACCTACGATCAACTAATTAAGTGCATTAGGTCCTGATGGGATAGTTTTTAATATTCACCACCCTTCAAGTCTATTTGGCCAGAAAACCTGAGATGAAAGAGTTCCAGCAGTAGGCATGATATAAATAAGTGCATAGAATGACTAATTAAGGTAAAGGCAGAAGGGGTTTTCTTGTCCCCTTTTTCTAATCGATTGAAAGAGCTTGGCTCTAAATTTTTGATACCTTTTAATAACCAATTTCAGTGTTGCTGGAATGATAATTTTATTGTACACTAAATACTGCTTCATGGTTAAAATCTTGCTTATCATGAATGAAAGTGTTTATAGGTATTAACTGATTATAGTACTGCTTATTGAAAAAATGGGTTTCTAGTGTTGCTAATGATATTTCTTCGAGTTTTAAATGATGTTTGGAGGAGTTATCATACTGTGGAGTGACTAAACCAGAGACTGCAAATATTGTTACAGGGGTGTTTTTTCAAAGTAAATATGTCATTTCTTTGACTCATAACTTTTGTCATAGGCATGGTATGATTGGACTGTTTCAAGGCTATATTTTGTTTTGTGCAGATTTCATCCCACAGTAGTGCAAATATTAACATTGTTGTTTGGCTGCTTTGTAATTACTTGCCACCCTCCCCACTACTTGAGCAAATGTTTACCGGGAGGCTTTATTTTTTTATCCCTGGAAGGAGAGGAGTATGGCAGGTGTCCTCTTTCCAAGGCAGCAGTTCAGAATAGCTAAATCATGAGGAATGGTCTGGATTAGCGTGTTTGCCACTCTCAGCTCTGCAACTATCCTTGCGCGCTCTCTGACTTTGGCAAAGTTACAGCTTCTTTCAACTTTGGCTTCCTCATCCATAAACTCCCAGTCTCACTCAGTTGAACATTTCCATTTCTTTTTATCTGTCGGCATTCATGTCGTCACACATTTTTTTTTTTTTTTTTTTACTTTGGTCTTTTCTATCTGGCTGTCTTTGGGTAACCTTGGTCTTGTAGTTCTTTTACCCTTGGGACTGTCTCATGTTATTTTTATATCCTCCTGCCTTCTTTTTATTTATGCAGGACAGCTGAGCTACCTGCCGCATTCTACTATTTGTCCTGGGGCCCTTTGATGACATTGCTTTCTAGCCTCTATCTCTGTTATGGACATACCTTTTTGTCTGTCAAGGGTCACTAACCCACTGGGGAGAAAATGAATTTGAGGGCAACATAGAAATAAAAATTAACCTAATTTATACTTATCTGAATTTTAATTAGAACAAGGAGCATCAAAGTTTGATCTGTGGATGGCAAATATATTTATTTCCCTAGATATTATGTCAATTTGCCCTCTGCGTAGCACATCTGATAGGGCTATGGAGTGACTGAGAAGTAGAGTGATATGGAAAGTAAGTAAAATGCTGTAGAGCACAGAAATTAAGGGACTGTTATCATGGAAGCCGGGAATTGAGGAGCATTGACCTTAAAGTTCTAATCAGCCTCAATTATCAACTCTGTAGATTATCTATAGGAAATTTTCAAACTCAAGTTAGTTTCTCTTTGGCTTCTAGCACACTCCTGGGCTTCCTTCCCAATTGGTATGTGCTTGGGGAATACAAAGTAATTTTAATACTAGCCTGCCAAATTTAATTGAGACAGAATATCTCCTATTGAAAATTTTTAAAAATTGTGAGATAGATGATAGCTTTTGGATTATCTGTCCTTTCATATGCAATGGATTTACATGCTCTAGGGATGATCTATATAGCATAGTGCTTAAGAGTACATCTCTGGAGTCCAGTAGATTCAATTTAAACCCCACCCACATTCTGACTCTTTGACCACAGGCAAGCAACTTGTTGCTCTAACCACTGCTGTGACAGCTCAGAAAGAGATTTTTATCCATGGTGGACTACTGAGGCTGTCTCATTCAGTGAACACCCTCTAAAATCTTAAGTATAAACAGTTCTGGATAATGGCAAATCCCCTAACTGGTATTTCAGATGACAGTGCCAAGAGATGCTGAGGGTCCAAAGCTAATAAGAAGCAGAGAATGGGGAAGAAGAAATTAATCATCTAATACCTTTGAACCAACTAAACTTCTGTCTCTTTCTCACATCTTGCTTTTTGTATGTTATTTCTATCCTCTCCCTTTTTCTATTGCTTGGGCTTTGTTTGTATCTTCTCTGCTACTCACTTCTTACCTATCTTTCTTCTGTGTCTATTGCAAAGAAGTTTATCTAATACCTTTGAACCAACTAAACTCCTCTCTCTCTTTCTCACACATCTTGCTTCAATGGCCATACCCATGGCCACTTTCTGTATGTTAATTCTATCCTCTCCCTTTTTCTATTGCCTGGGCTTTGTTTGTGTCTTCTCTGCCATTCACCTCTTACCTATCCCTATTCTGTGTGTATTGCCTTTCCCTTTCTCCCCACACACTTATCCCCTTTGTGTCTCCTTTGTCACTCCTCACCCTTCTCTTTTTGGCAAGTGTAATATTGAATTCACATGTGGTTAAAATATTTATTAACTTTATCAAAGTTAAAAACTCTTGTGCATAAACATGATCAAGAAAGTGGAAAGACAATGTACAGAGTGGGAGAAAATATTTATAAATCATATAGCTGAACAGAGTTTAGTATCTAGAATATATAAAGAACTCTTACAACTCAACAACAAAAAGACAAATGACACAATTTGAAAAAATAGGCAAAGAACTCGAATGGTCATTTTTCCAAAGAAGATGTATAAATGGCCAGTAATTGTGAAAAGATGCTTGCTGTCATTAATCATTATGGAAATACAAATCAAAACAACAATGAGGTATTATTTCACACTTACTAGTAAGGCTATGATAAAAAAAATGAAAAGGATATGGGGAAATTGGAACTCTCCTACATTGCTGATGGGGATGAAAATTGGTTCAGTTACTATGGAAAATAGTTTGGAAATGTCTCAAGAAGTTATGCATATAATTACCATATGACCCAGCAATTCTACTCCTATTAATAGATATATGCCAAACAAACTGAAAACAGGGAATCCAACAAATACATTTACAGGCATGTTCATAGCAGCACTATTTATAATAGCCAAAAGGTACAAATAGTCTAAAAGTCCATCAGCGAGTGAATGGATAAACAAATTGTGGTAGATACATACAATGGAATATAAAATTATTTAGCCATTAAAAGGAACAAAATACTGCTGCATGCAGGCTATATCTTGGATGAACCCTGAAAACACTGTGCTAAATAAAAGAAGCCAGACACAGAAGGCTACATATTATCTGGTTCATTTATATGAAAATCCAGAATAAGTAAATCCGTAGTCACAGAAAGCATATTAGTAGTTTCCAGGCGCTAAGGTGAGGCAGAAATGGTAGAAAAAGTGCTTAATGGCTATGGGTTTTTGTTTTGGGAACAGTAGAAATGTTTTGGAACTAAATAGAGATGGTGGTTACACAGCATTACGGATGTACCAAATCCACTGAATTGTTCACTTTAAAATGATTAATTTTCACGTTATGTGAATTTCACTTCAATAAATTTTATACACATATACACGTACAGACACACACCACATAAGATTGGTCATGATGGACTGCATGTACCACACTAGTCCCAAAAGATTACACTGGAGCTGAATAATTCCTATTGCCTAGTGATGTCCACTGTAGCACAACACATTCCTCATGTGTTTGTGGTAATGCCAGTGTAAATAAACCCACTGCACTGCCAATCGTATAAAAGTAGAGCAGGTAAAATTGTGTACAGTACATAATGCTTGTTAATAAATGACTGTTATTGGCTTTTGTATTATGCTATGCTTTTTTTTATTTTAGAGTGTGTGCCTTTTACTCATTAAAAAAAAAAGTTAACTGTAAAACAGCCCCAGGCAGGTCCTTTAGGAGGTATTCCAGAAGAAGGCATTGTTTTCATGGAAGATGGCAGTGTGGTATTGCACTTGAAGACCTTCCACTGGGATAAGATGTGGCGATGACAGTGATAGTGACGATCCTGATCCTGTGTGTGTTTGTGTCTTAGTTTTTAACGAAAGTTTAAAAAGTAAAAAATAAAAGTAAAAAAATGTTAAAAACAGGAAAAAGCTTATAGAATAAGGTATATAGAAAGAAAATATTTTTGTACAGCTGTACAACGTGTTTGTGTTTTAAGCTAAGTTTTACTACACAAGAGTCAAAAGTTAAAAAAAGAAATGAGGCCGGGCGCGGTGGCTCACGCCTGTAATTCTAGCACTCTGGGAGGCCAAGGCGGGCGGATTGTTTGAGCTCAGGAGTTCGAGACCAGCCTGAGCAAGAGCGAGACCCCGTCTCTACCAAAAATAGAAAGAAATTAATTGGACAGCTAAA
>CAUYSK010024620.1:0-35488 GCA_963575035.1 Avahi laniger
CTCCACCCCTCTCAGTCCATATTTTAGTCTCCAAATAGTAGTAATAACACCTATATAGATTGTACTATGAGCTAGGCACTATTCTAAGCCCTTTGTATATTTTAACTTATTTAATTCTTATACTAACTCTAAGAGGTAAGAGTTATTATTATCCCTTTTTATAGGGTTGGAATCTGAGGCACAGAGAAGGCCAAACATTAGGGAGGACTACAGACTAAGAATTGAGGCCGGGGTGGTGGCTCACGCCTATAATCCTAGCACTTTGAGAGGCCAAGGTGAGAGGATCACTTGAGGCCAGGAGTTTGAGACCAGCCTGGGCAATAGTGAGACCTTGTCTTTACAAAAAAGTTTTTTAAAAAATTAGGTGGGCATGGTAGTGCATGCCCATAGTCCCAGATACTCAGGAGGCTAAGGTGGGAGGATCACTTGAGCTCAGGGGTTCAAGTCTGCAGTGAGCTATGATGATACCACTGCACTCCAACCTGGGCAGACAGAGTGAGACCCTGTATCAAAAAAAAAAAAAAAAAAAAAAAAAGTGGCCGGGCGCGGTGGCTCACGCCTGTAATCCTAGCTCTCTGGGAGGCCGAGGTGGGCGGATCATTCTGAGCTCAGGAGTTCAAGACCAGCCTGAGCAAGAGTGAGACCCCACCTCTACCAAAAAATAGAAAGAAATTAATTGGACAGCTAAAAATATATATAGAAGAAATTAGCCGGGCATGGTGGCGCATGCCTGTAGTCCCAGCTACTTGGGAGGCTGAGGCAGAAGGATCGCTTGAGCCCAGGAGTTTGAGGTTGTTGTGAGCTAGGCTGACACCACGGCACTCGCCCCAGGCAAGAGAGTGAGACTCTGTCTCAAAAAAAAAAAAAAAAAAGAATCATTCTCTTCCCACAGTCTCTGCTAAAGCAAAAGAAGTTACCCACACAAGCACACCAGAAACCTAGCAATCTTCTTAGACTTTCAAAATATAAATGTTAAGATCAAGATCTCCCATAAAGTTAAGATTTTATATTTAAGGGTATGTAAACATGATACATAAAATTCCTTTAGGAAGTACCCTCTGTCTACTTCCTTAGTTTTATTTCTCACAGTCTCCTTTATTCTACCCAAATCTAACTATTTATAACCCCAAATATGCAAGGGAGTGGTTTTCTTACACTGATGTCTATGACAGTCTCCCCTCCCTCATCTCCTATTTAGACCTCAAAAACTCAGCTCAAGTATCACCTTCTTTTAGAAGCCTTCTCTAAGTCCCCAAACAGGTTAAGTGCCCCTTCTCCTTACTCCCACAACACGCTGTACATACTTCAATCATTGCCTTTATCCCACTTAATTGTAATTATTAGTTTACTTTTAGGACTTCCTGAGGCCTCAAAGGCAAGGGCCGAATCTGCTAGGACTAACGACTACTGTACATACTCCTGATGTTTGCTGTAATCAGCAGTATCTTAAACATTTCTAAGTGCTACTTTCAGATTAGACAGAGACTATTACACAATAACAGCACAGCTGAGGAAATAAAGACAGCCTGAAGCAGTAAGAAAAAGTCCAGGTTATCATAGAAGCAAAGCCTACGGAGTCACAAATGTATCAGGAACCACTGGTAAAGAGAGGGTTGCCGTCCAGCATTAGAAGTAGGGTATGCTTACATACAATTGTCTTAGGCTTTCACATGAAAAAGTTGACAAAAGTCTTATCACTAAAGAATCACTGGTGAAAGGGGAAGTAAAAAAACCAACTTCTTCCTTTAATAACAAAAAAAACATTCCAGTCAATTCACAAACCAATTTTGGGTCCGAAAAGCTACATACTACAAGTTGGATCTGCAACACATAGCTCTTCTTTCCTATACACCTGCTCTGGAATAGCAGAGTAAGAAAACAAAGTCGAAGCATGGGGGACCCCTCTACAGCAAGGGTCCCCAACCTATGGTGAGTTGTATAATTATTTCATTATATATTACAATGTGATAATAATAGAAATAAAGTGCAAAATAAATGTAATGCACTTGAGTATTCCGAAACCATTCCTGCCCCCCCATAGAAAAATTGTCTTCCATGGAAATGGCCCCTGGTGCCAAAAACATTGGGGACCAATACTCTACAGAACTGTGGGTTGAGAAGGTCAATGATGAGAAGGTTTAAAGTGATAAGCTTTAAAGAAGTAGGCAGTTAACAGCAATCATAAACCCTAAGTTCTTGACAGAGAGGGAGGCAACAGAAGTTTTCCCATGTTTCAAAGAATATTCGTGTCCTAATTTGAAGGTAGACATATTTTCTTTTGAAATTGGGGTTTCTGTTTATCATGCTGTTTTGTGTTTTCCTGTTTGACCTTCCTGCACAAACGAACACCATACTTAAGTCAGAAACTGACACTAACCACCAGGACATGGTAATATACTTTTAAAATGCATTCTTTTATTTCCTTCTAAAGCAGTCAAAAAGTAATTTGGTGGTTAAAAACAACAACAAACAAAAACCAGAGCAGCTGCTCCGGGATTGAGCAACCCTGAGGGCTGCAAAGCTTCCACCTCATAATTTCTTCATGAAAACTGTGAGCAACCAACATCCTGCTGCTGGCAAAAAAGACCCGTTAAAACCAGAGAGGAAGAGGGGGTTGGGGGTGAAAAGGTAAGTTGGAGAGAGGCTGGGTGGCATTGGCTGCCCTCCAAAATGATTTATGGAAAAAGTACAATGAATGGCAGACAAAAACAGGCAATAGAAATTTCCAGAAGTTCTGAATTTTCCCATATTAGAGTCTTTTTAAAAACACTGTTTCTACATACAAGCCAAATACTTTTCTGCCAAGAACATAACATGAGCGAGAAGGCTGGGTGCTGAGCCACACGGGCTACCTCAGGCTGGGTCAGACCCGCAGGTTTCTCAAGTTTGTCCATGCTAATGTGAAGGGCGACACGCCCTTGCTAGAGATCGGGAGACTCCAATTCTCATCCCTCATGCCTGTGTCCAAGGCTTTCTGAAAGCCCATCGGCAGAGGGTGGAAAAGAGAAGGAACGAGCAGAAAGGAACCAAACGGCCCATCACCACCGGTAGGAAACTTCTAAAAGCAAACATACATTCACACAGACACACAATACATCGTTGCCTTGGAAACGAAGCCAACCACCTGACCCTGCCTCCGGACTCACTCTTTTGGGTAGGGGTCTTGGGCTGGAGGAAGCTGAAGCTGGGAGAAGGGGTTCGTCTCTCCCAGCCCCGCCCAGGCCTCGTGCCCTGGGCGCTTACCGAGTAGAGCAGCGCGACCCCGCTGGAGCTGGTGGGGCCGACGGAGAAATAATAGTTAGATGAATTGGAGGAATCCATGGTGCGGCTGCCTTCCCGGGTGGGGCCTGGGGTTCTTTGCTAAGCAGTGCTGCTGCTGCTGCTCGTGGGGGCGGTTCTTTCGCGCAGGGAGGCCCGACCTCGCCTGAGGCACCCTGTGCAGCCGCTCCACAGGACCCCGGGCGCCGCCATCTCAACCAGGACGGAAGCCGCGCGGGGCCCTGCCGCGCACGCGCACAGACGCCGGAACCCGGAACCAAGGCCGCCGTACGGCCGAAACCGGGTGGTTCGCTCGGGTTGTGGGTGGGTGGCAGACCCCATGATGGCGACGGAGAAGGGGCCGGGACGTGTCACGCCGCCCGATTCTCCGACACTTCTGGATGCTCTGCTCCAGAACCTCTATGACTTTGGTGAGTGCGGGGCCTCCGGAACCCACGTGGAGAGCGGACTTGAGGAGCGAGAGTCTCCCGTGTGACCCAAACTGGGACGGCCTGTGTTTTCCGGCTAAAATGTACGTCAAACACCCCTGACTTCGTCCCACCTGGTTCCAATAGTGGGTCCAGAACACATTTCTCCATCGGAAATCACCTTTACCTCCCTTCTTGTCGGGGCTCTGTTGAGTTATTCATGAATCAGACCTTCCAACTTGTCCCCAAGTTGTGAGGACCAACCTAGTTGCTTGTCTGTAGCATGAAGGCTTTCAGAGTTAACTGGGGCGATGCACACTAGACCCTGGACTCGAAATAGCCCACTTCTTCACTTTTTCCTGACCCCTGGGAAGCACCCTTCTCTCATGGTTCCCAGACCTGCCTGCCCCTAGTGTGTGTCATGTCGCCCTGGGGCCTCATGGGCAATTCACCGGCCTCGTTCTTGTGTGTCCCTCTCCAAGGACCAAGAGAGTGTTTTCACGTGAGGCTTTTCTCAACCTTTTATTTCACAAGTGGGCCAAACTTTTGCCCTTATTCTTTTATCTTGGTGGGGAAAAGGAAAATACGAGAACTTATAGTTAAAGATTGGCAATCACCAGAGTGTTGAGAACTTATATACTGCATTTCCTTCATGTATTTACTCATTTATTTTGCGTAACCATATGAAATAGACACTGTCATCAACTGCATGCTTGCAAATGTAGAAACAAGCACTAGAAGTTAAAGGAACTTGCTGAAGTTTACCTAGCTGGTAATTTACCAAGCCTGGGTTCCAATTCCCAGATGGTCAAGCCCCAGCCCCTACACTGTATTACTTGGACAGAGCTTCTCTGCACCCTTGGAAATATTGGAGGACAGAGAAGACTCAGACTCTGACCTTGAGAAGTTGAAAATCTAGAGCAAAAAACTATTGTGCAAAATCCTAAATATAGTTTATGTCAACACAAGCTGGAAATCATTCTATCATAGGAGCTCTGAAGACATGGAATGTGCCTACTCATTTTTATAGAGTAAAAGATTAATCAAATAAAAGCAAGCACAAATTGTCAGCTGATATTTAGAGAACTCTGTGGTACTTGTACTGCAGGTGAATAATGGGGCCTAGGAATCTGGTTGGAACTTTCAGGTGACTGGTGAGTTTGAACAGGTAAAACAAAGAGTAGATAAGGGGATTTAGTAGAAAATAAAGGCATTCGAATTGAACTAATTGTCCTAGGTTCATCTTAACTCCTGACTGTGAAAGAAATAGGAAGATTATTACATCTTTCTGTAGCTATAGAAAGTGTTAAAAAGAAACACTGGCTTCAGTGATTGACATTTTTAGTATACGGCATGAACCAATTGGGATTACCAGTCCTGAGGAGTATTGCTGGGATGATACTTTGAGTAGGGACCAAGGTGAGGACTAAAGTAATTTTGCTAATAAGGGTCAAAGACATAGTTATCTAGCAAAAGATGATTGCATTTTGGATTATATAAATTATGCAAATACACCCTATTTGAAGAAAAACAAATAGTTTATTTCCTTGTGGGTGTTCTGGGTGCTTATATCTGTGGGATGTGCACAAGTACATTCATATGATATGATAATGGTGATAGCTAAAACCAAAAATATTTATTTTCCTTTTTGTGTTTGAACAAATAGGAGAGACAGCAGATGAAACAGAACAGAAGAGGATCAGAAAGAAAAGGGAAAACAAGAAGACAGATGTGGGGGCATCAGTGGCCTTGGCAGCAGAGCCAGCTCCCTTACCTGGTTCTCTCACAACAGGCCAGAGGAAGAGTGCCTCCAGCTTCTTCAAGGAACTCAAAGAAGAGCTGCACTGTGCTCCTGCTGGCGCCCCCACAGATCCCCCTTCAGGACCAGAAGTCCCTGCTGCTGCAGTACCTGCCTCTTCCCTAAAGAACAACAGGGAACGAATAGAAGTGGTAGAATTTCACAGCAGTAATAAAAAAAGAAAACTGAAGCCAGATCAAGAAGAGAACATGAAGGTAATGAGTTGATTAGCTTATTCGTATATGATGGAACCCCTGGTATTGCAGTGTTAGGTAAATATCTTTATATATCGTGTCAGGAGGGCCCAAAAGTTCCCTTAGGCCTGAGGATTTGCTAAAAGGACTAACAGAACTCAGTCATGTAGCCCATACAGACTGACCTTAGTTATTCAAGCTCTAGGCCTCCAGAGAAAAGCAGTGTTTACCATCAATCACATTGTTAGTATGAACTGTCTGGGCAAACTTGATACAGCAGTGGCTCAAGGTCTCAGGTATGCAAGAACACGGAGTATTCTAAATGCTCAGTTCTCAGGAGCCATCCATCGGCCCAATCATGAAACTAGGACTTTCTTGGGAATGGGCAGGGTTTAATAAACCCAGGCCTGCTGAGTTAACCTTTTCAACAACTATTTCTGGCATTCCTACTATGTGCCAGCCACTGTTCTAGGCACTGGGATATAGCAGTGAACAAAATATACAGAAATTCTTGCTCTCAAGGAACTTACATGCTGGTGGAAAAGCAATTTGATTTTATTGAGTAGCAATCTCTTTCAGACTGAACTTATAAATCCGACCCAAAATTCAGTCCACAAGGTGTGGTTGCTCCTTTGAACCGAGTTCCCCTCCCCACAAGGATATCTTAAAGGCTTTGTCAAATTCATTGCTAAAATCCAGATATCCCATTTCTGTAGCATCACACATGTTCCATAAACCTTTGTATATCAGAAAAGGAAATGAGGATTATATGAATTAGTTTCTGAGACTGCTATAACATATTAGCACAAACTTGGTCACTTAAAATTCAAGAAATTTATTCTCTTACAGTTCTGGTGGCCAAAAGTTCAAAATCAAGGTGTTGAGAGGGTCATGCTCCCTCTGAGGGCTTTAGGGGAGAATCCTTCCTTACCTCTGCCCAGAGTTGGCTCTAGACATTCCTTGGCTTGTGGTTTTGGCTGTGTAATTATAATCTCTGCCTCTGTCTTAACATGACTTTCTTTTCTTTTTCTTTTTTGTTTTTTTTTTTTTTGGAGGCAGAGTCTCACTCTGTTGCCTGGGTTAGAGTGCTATGCTAGCTCACAGCAACCTAAAACTCCTGGGCTCAAGCAATTCTTCTGCCTCAGCCTCCTGAGTAGCTGGCACTACAGGCATGCGCCACCATGCCCAGCTAATTTTTTCTATATATTTCTAGTTGTCCAGCTAACTTCTTTCTATTTTTTTAGTACAGATGGGGTGCTTTTTTTTTTATTGAATATTAAATACCTTTATTTAAAGGTTTTGGAAAATGAGTTATTTTTAACCTGACATACAGGCTAATCTGAAGATTTCAATTGCTAGACATGCAGATTGGTTAATAGAAATGAACTTGTTCTAGCATGTGTGGGCTCCACGCATCTTGCTAGGCTGTTACGTTTTTCTCCCATATGAAAATTTTCCCTGTCACCTCTGACACTTTCATGTTAAGTCCATTTTTATACCTCGTTGTGGTACATACACCAAAAACACCTAATACACACTGGCAGATACTTCTTTTTGTGCCAAATTTTGAGAACCTTCTCTAGGTTCAATGCAATTAAATACTATTTAGCTATCTGGGCCAGTTTCAAGGCACTTTTATTCCCAATTTTTTTTTTTTTTTTTTACTGTGGTAAAATAAACATAACAACATTTGCCATCTTTCCATTTTTAAGTGTCCTATGCAGTGGTATTGAATACAGTACTAGTGTTGTGCAGCCATCACCGCTGTCCACCTTCAGAACTTTTTCATCTTCCTCAACTGAAACTCTGAACCCATGAAACACTGCCTCACCATTCCCTCCTCCCTCAGCCCCTGGCAACCATGATTCTACCTTTTTCTGTATGATTTTGCCTATTCTAGGTATCTCATGTAGGTGGAATCATACAGCATTTGCCCTTTCAGGACTGGTTTATTTCACTTGGCATAATGTCCTCAGGGTTCATCTGTGTTGCAGCGGGTGTCAGGATCTCCTTCCTTCTAAGGCTGATGCTCCTTCGTGCGTACACACCACATTTTATTTACTCCATTCAGCTATCGACAGACATCTGGTTGCTTCTGTGTTGTAACTATTGTGAACAGTGCTGCTCTGAACATAGGTGTACAACTATCTTTTTAAGACCCTACCTTCAGTTCCTTTGGGTATATACTCAGAAGAGAAATTGTTGGATTGTATGATAAATCTATTTTCAATTTTCTGAAGAGCTGTTGTATTGTTTTCCACATTGACTATACCATTTTACATTCCCACCAGTAGAGCACAAGGGTCCCAATTTCTCCATATTCTTGTGAACACTTGCTATTTTCTGTTTTTTTGGTAGTAGTCAATCTAATAGGTGTGAGATGGTCAATTGGAAGGCTTCTTAAAGCCTATCTACTCTATTGGTGATAGATATTATAAAGTTATTGTAATAGATGATCTTAATAAGAATTTTTTTCTCTGCAGACTGAAACTAGTGTTTTTAAGAAAGATGTGGATATACAAGAATTTAACCTAGAAAAGGTATGTACTTTGAGATTGTTAGATTATTTAAATTAACTTTATTTATATACTTATTGAATTTATCATAAATTTATTAAATTTATCATAAATTAACAGCTTTGTTTATAATAACAAAAAATGAATATTTTACATATTTAATTGGTGGGGAAATGCTTAAACAAATCACACTACATTCTCTTGATTGAATATTACATATTCATTTAATACGTGATTTCATGACTACAATACCAGTGATACAGTGGTATGTAAGAAAAGCAGGGATATGTATATTTCTATGTCTGTAATAAGGTTTTAAAAATGCATAAGAAAAAAGCCAGGAGGGTGTAATTCAACAGCTGAAAGTGGGTCTCAGGGACTTTTCTCTTCCTTCTAAAAACATGGATCTGTGTTTGATGCTGCTATGATAAATGGCCTCTAAGTGTGAGTAGGTGTGTTTGGAGAGGTACTTTTCAGTTGAAATGATTGCCTTTGTGGGTAATGGCTTGTTTTAGAGAGCATCCTAAAGTACTGCAGAACTCTGCATCGGTCCTAGCTCTGTTACTCATTGGTGTGGAGGTGATTTTTTGTTCCAGCTGTCCAACTTAAACGTGGGAGAAGACTGTGGTGAGATATGGTAACATCACGGTAGGTAGGAGAGCCTCCACAGAGCTCCTTCATCCCCACTGTAGCAGAACTGTCATGATGCATTATTCCTGGGGCGACATTTTTTTCTGTGGCATTGTTGGAATGCCCTTGGGTCTGATTCTGTTTTGTGTCCACAGGCTCGCCTGGAAGTACACCGATTTGGGATCACGGGTTACGGAAAAGGAAAGGAAAGAGTCCTGGAACAGGAACGTGCCATTATGCTGGGAGCTAAGGTGAGGGACTGCTGCCTTCCATCCCCAGACAGATTGCGGAAAAGAGGAGAGCCAAGGGCAAGTCAGGGCAAGGGGAACTGAGACGTTTTTGCAGAATAAAAATTGGTGGTACATGTTTCTTTCATTTCAGCCTCCCAAAAACAGTTATGTAAATTACAAGGTTTTACAGGAGCAAATCAAAGAAAAAAAAGCAGCAAAGAAAGAAGAAAAGAGAATGGTAGGTGTAACCGTGTGTTCTTTATTTAACTAGAACGGAAAGATAAGTGCACTTTGCCAGGGGAATGCAGGAGGCCACTGCTTGGAAAGCAGTCAAGACGCCAGAGCTGAAGGATCACGTAGTCTCCACTTCTTTGAGTCGTCTACATTTCATAATCCCAATCAAGTAATCTGGCATATTTACATGCAAGGTTTGCTTTGAACTAGCAGACTCCTTGTCTTAGTCCTTTTGTGTCACTGTAAAGGAATAGCTGAGGCTGGGTAATTTATAAGGAAAAGAGGCTTATTTGGCTCACAGCTCTGCAGGCTGCAGCACAAGAAGCGTGGCAACAGCAACTGCTCAGCTTCTGGTGAAAGCCTCAAGCTGTTTCCACTCATGGCAGAAGGTGGAGGGAAGCCCGTGTGTGTAGAGGTCACATGGTGAGAGGAGGAAGCAGGAGTGAGGGGCTGGGAGAGAGCGCCAGGCTGTTTTTTAGTTCCGAACTGTCAAGGGAACTGCCAGGGATCGAACAGTGGGAACTCAATCCTTACAGTAAGGAGGCACCAGGACCTTTCTGAGGGATCTGCCCCCATGACCCAGACACCTCCCACCAGGCCCCACTCCAACACTGGGATCACATTTCAGCATGAGGTTAGGAGGGTCAGATATCCAAACTATAGTACCCTTGTACTGATAATGTAGGCTCCTTTGACCTTTTTCCTATACTTAATTTTTTGCATTTTACATTGTGTAGAACATAAGGGCCTATGAAGAACCACAGGGTAATAGGTGTTACACTTCCTACCTTTCACCCAGAAGAAAATAGCCTTTCATATTCTCAAAAGGGTTTTAGGGTGAAACTTTGAGACTGTGATATTTAATATGCCCACTTGAAAAAATATTAAAAATCAGTGGTATCTCAGTGGCTTTTGGTCACAAACCTCCTGCCTTTCTTTGCATCTTCATTGTCCATTACTGATATATGTATTATCTTAAATTCTGAAATCAGGCCCAGGAAACAGATATTTTCAAGAAAAAGAAGAGGAAAGGGCAGGAAGACAGGTGAGTGATACCATCAGGCACAAGGGTTGCATGGTCTGGATAAGTCTATTGCTTGGTTCTGAAAATGGCACCTTGAATACATGTGATGTTCCTAGCCAGTTAGACTGCTTCACTGCCTCTCATTGACCCTAATGAGACCCTGGAAGGGGAAGATAGGATTTAGTGAATTGCCCGAGATCAAATAATTGCCTCAGAACTGAATTAGGAACCTTCTCCAATCTCCCGTTTTCAAAGACAGACAACTCTTGTGACTACTGGAAAAGCTGCAATTGACATTTCCAACAGAAGACTTCTGTTCCCTCCTAAGAGTGTTTGCTGACATGATAGCATAGTCTGGGTCAACGCTGCCTGTTCTTTGACATGCCACATAACGTAGAGTACCATAATTTTGAATAATGGAACATCGATTTTGTTGCTTTATGCTTATTTTCTTAGCTTTCATTCAAGTGCCTTTCTCTCTCTTCGAATTACTGTTTCAAAACTGACTATCGTGGCCTTTGTTCTTGGACTCCTAGTGCGCTTACGCGTGCCATGAGGCAATCAGATGCTATCTGTTGAGGGCCCCAGGCATGCAGGTGCCCTAGCTGTTGGCATACGGCCATGGTCACATGGAAGGTGTCTCTGCCCAGAGAGAGTAGTGAGGGAAGCACCCCAAACATACAGAGAAGTAAGGTGATGTTGGGTTTGGCAAGGACTGTGACAAGGTTGAAACAGAGCGTTGTGAACGAAAGCCCTGAGGGGCAAGCTGGGAAGTCGCTCTACAGAGGTGACATCTGAGTTGAGAACTGAGAAAGGAGGAGGCGACAGCCTGGAAAGACTTGGCAGCACAGCACTCTACACAGAGGGCGCCAGTGCAAAGGTCCTGAGGCCAGAGGGCAGTTGGCACGTTGCAGGGACTGCAGGAGGCCTGGAGCACTGTGGTGGGGTAAGGGCTTTGCGTGGGTCGGGAGCTGGAGTGTGCAGGCCAAGCCGCGGCGGCCTGGCTGGTGGTGCTGCTGTCATGCGTATTTGTAAGCCTGACTGTTCATGGCACCTTTCTCCGACTTTACCTCTAGGAAATCCAAAAAGAAGAAGTCAGCTCCCAGTATTTTGTCAAGTGGACGGGTCGGGCAGGTTGGAAAATTCAGAAATGGGACATTGATTCTGAGCCCAGTTGATATCAAGAAAATAAATTCTTCCAGAGTGGTTAAGTGAAGTACTTTATCAGGTAAGAAGAGGAATGAGAGCAACTGAGTCAACTCTCCTGAAACTGGACCCCTGCAAGACTTCTAGATGATTCTTATTTCATGTTTCACAGACTGCTTTTTCATTTGGGGGAGAAAAGTCAATCAAATAACATTACGAGTCGCTGATGTATCTGTCCTACGGTGCTCAACACGTTGGGCCAAGTGTAGCGTGAATATGAAGCGAACCTACTAAAAAGCATCTTTAATATTTTCCAGCAAGCATCACTTCAGTTTTGTGCTCACTGGTATTTGGTGCATTTGGTTGTAATAATAATTTTTCATAATTTTACTCTTTTGTAAATGCTGGTAATTTACATTAAATTGCTTTTTAATATTTTTAATGGTTTAATGTCAGGAGACCATGAAAGAACCAAGAATCTGGTAATTTATCATTTGTTTTGTGGAAAAGCAGTTTTGATTTTCAGCCAACCATGTGTGTAAAATCTACTTCATAAGAATTTATATAAATAAAATACAACTTTTGTAGCATATATGACTGTGACTATTAAATAACACAACAGGGGATTTTAACTGGAATCTTCTTACCTATGTTCAAGCAAGGTTGTCTCCCTCAAAGTCATATATTTTTAATGGTATTGCCCTTGCTGAAAGTGATGGCTTTTTCTCTAATGTGGAACATTAAAAAAAAAGTCTTCAATAATGGTAACAATTTTGGCTTTTTTTTTAATTGCCAAAAAATTCAGATCCAATAAAGTTTTGGTAAAAAAGAAATCAGTGACTTTGTTCTGTGACTTTAGGATGACTTTGGCATTGGCAAATGAGGAACTCACAAGATGTTTGGAATAGTGCCAGCAAAGTTGGAACGAGTGTTTTGTTTTCCAGTTTTATTTTGAAAGGCGAAATTCATTAGGATATATATTTTGGCACCAAGAGTAATTTTTTAAAAAGGTGTGAAAGATCTCAAACGTGACTGGAAGCATGAGGGGAAATCTCAGGCTAGATATGACCGACGAGAGTAGAACTGCTGTAGTTTGACCTGTCTTCACAGAGCCTGGAGACAGCAGCCCCACCTCCCAGGAGCCATCCTGGCTCAGATGGCTGAGCACCGGCCAGAAGCCGGACCTTAGCCCCAGGCTAGTCCATTTTGGAAAAGCATGCACATCCCAAGAGTAAGTCACTAAGCTTGTTTCTGGTTTCAGTTTTTAATTTACTGCATCAATATTTAAAGCACAGTTTTCTGACCAATGAGTGCTCTGGAAATACCTAGAAGGTGTTCCACACCTAGGAGCTAAAGACAAAAACAAAAAACCCTGTAGTTTAAGAACTGGAGATCAAGCTTAAGGCTGTGCTGTTTATTTACTGTTGATAAGGTTTCCTCTAGCAAGGTTAGCAGCAGAGAGAAGCGACAACAAAAAACAGTCCAAAGGAAGACGGGTCACGACTAAGACTCTGGCAATGGACACCAAGGCAAGGGATGTGGGCGCCAGTGCCCGGGGCAAACGTGCCCGCGCTGTGGCTTCCAATGCTGCTGTTTCCCCTGGCAGAGGTTGCTTCCCAGCTGTACACACAGTACATACCTCCAGGCAGCTCAGGACACACAACTCTACGGAGCACATTATGTTAGCACGGGGGCGGGCCCAGACCGGATGCCTCCAGACTCTTGACCTTAGGATAAGCCCAGCTGGCCAAAAAAGGGTTGCAAAACCCGATTCTTACAATGACAAAACAATTAGAAAGTAGAAAAGCATTGTTAGGATAACAGGAAGCTCTTACTTCATTTGGACCAATGGTGAAAGGAAGCATTTGCTTGTTACATTACCAGCCTAATGGGGAAAAATCCAAACTTCCCACCCTGTAGCACCCACTCTTTTTCTACTCCCAGCACTGTGCACCCTCCCACCGGCTGGCCCAGCTACTCCCAACACTCCGGTTGCACCGGCATCATTGCCTGGGTTTTCTCAGCGAGGGTAACTTGTCCCTTCTCTCCTCTCTGTGCATCCCAAGCCCGTCTTTCCTTTAAGCTCAGGACCAAGGATTCCCACGTGAACTCAGGCATTTCTTTGTAGATAATGTTTAGACCCAAACATACCACACTGAGCACCCGTCACAAGTCAGAGTTTGTGCCAGATGTGAGGAGATACAGGGGTGATGGAAGCGCAGTGTCCCTGCCGTCCAGGGATTCATCCCTGGTGTGTGTGTGTGACCTGGACATATACAAAAGAGACATGAGCAGCCCTGACACAGATTCGAGTTTTATCTGAGAGTCTGAATGGATTTCCTGAGAGATGATCTTGAAAGTTTGACTGGCTCACTGGTTTCTTCGTCTGTGATTGTGCCATGAACTCGAGTCCTGGGCTGTGCGAGCTCAGGGTGGCGAGGGGGTCCATTCTGACCCGGGGCACCAGGGAAGGGCAGGTGGGGACGAATGTATTGGTCCGAGGGAGAAGCGTGTGCCAAGAGGGCAGAGGACCAGGCAGTGCAGGAAACTGAAACTATGAATACATAGCTCAGGATGGAAGGAGCATCGAGGTCAGATGGTGAAGGTTTTCGACGTCACTGTAAGGAATCTGCCTGCGTGTGATGGGCAGCCAGGGGGCGCTGCAGGAGAGTGGCGTGATCCAGTTGATGTTCAAAGAGGTGAGTAGCAGGACTATGGGGGAAGGGATGCTGGCTGGAGCCTGAGTGCTGGGCCTGGGAACTCGGGGGGCCACACTAGCTGCAGCAAAACCAGCTGCCGGCATGCTGCTGGGCCCTGACACCAAGGGACTGTGAGGCCAGAAGTCTCACCGTGAGCTGGGATCTGTCAGGCCCTCCATGTCCCGGAGTCAGGGGCCCAGTGGCAATCCACTGGACACCCAGGATCAAGCACGAGCAGGCTGCGTGGCCAGACCCAGACACCTGTGTCACCCCACACCACGGTGCCTTTCCCTCCCTCAGCCCATAGCTGGGAGCAGCTGGCGAAGGGGAAAAGCCTGCGCTTCCCTGTGAATGGGCTCAAGCCCAGCGTGGATGGCAGCTCCGCCATATTCTCACTCGGGTGGATCCAACTTCCGCTGCTGCCAAAATGTTAGTCCTGCCCACAACAGAGTCCAGTGCTGAGTCCCCAGTGAGGGACTCTCCCCTAAGGAGACCAACCAGCCACCTGGTGGCATGCTGTCTACACTGGCTCCTTTCCACCCCGGAAAGAAAAGTAAACCACTGTGACAGGAACAGATACCCATTCCTATCACAGGTCTCCACCAGCTCCATTGTCACAAGGGCATGTGGAGCATTTGATCATGCCCTGGCCTGGGGTCCCACAGGACAACACTACTTCCAACCAAGAGCCCCACTCAACGACAAAGGAGGTGCGAGCCTGGCTGCCTGTTCTGGGGCCACCGTCCTGAATCGCTGTCCTGCTGGGAGGAGGGGAGGCCTGTCATAGGTGCCGCTGAAGTGCCATCTCAGAGGTGACACCTGGTGAGCAGGAGGCAGCATCCTCCAGGAAGCGGTGTACACCTTAAGCCATTTTGAACGTCATTACATTTATAAGGTGCTGTGTCCCAGTGAAAAGAATCCATGATTGTCTACCGTGACTCCCAGGGACCCACTTGAGGAATGGGATTCCCACTCTCCTCTTGGCCCTGCAGACTTAGAGACCTTGCTTCCCAAAGGGGAGTATCCCACTGAACCAAGGGTGTTGCCTGGGCAAGAAGAGCCACCTCCTTGCAGGGCTGACTGACCATGACTGTCAAGAGGAAGCAGGGCTGGTGTCACCTGGTGGCAGGGAGGGACGTGTTTGCACCCTGGCCATCCACTTGTGCATCTCTGGACACCGCCTTTGTCCAAGTTTGATGGTAACCAGACAAGTGCAGCCACCCCGCACAGAAAGGGGCCCAGGGACCCAAGGCTCAGACTTCCCCAGTGCTGAGGGCCTGGGTCACTCCAACAGGTGAGCCACCAAGGTGGGCAGAAGGCAGAGTCTCAGTTGCAGCTCCAAGGCCAGCTACAGTGGCAGGGATTGGAGTTTGTCCCACTGACCTTCCTTTTCTAAGTGTGCCTCTCTGGAATTCTGGAAGAGCTTCTCCCTCACACTGTGTGAAGCACAGACCTGCGTGGGCCCAGTGGCAGATCGCAATGGACACCGTGAGGTCCCACTAGATTCCCTTTCAGAGATGAAGGACTTACTCCCTCAGCTGCTGAGAGTGGTTACGGCAGACGGGCTTCAGGTGTTAACCCTCTGCAGGGATCGCCTCATCCCCTTCCTGGGGGACCCACAGTCAATGAATGGTCCCTGCGAGGGTGTTAAAGCCCAGTCCTCTCATCCCAACTCAGGACAACTCCAGAGTGGAGCTGGCTGAGGGCGCTCTTGGGTCTGCGCTGCAGCTCCATGTCTCCCACCGTTCAATCCCGCTTCCTGCCCTTGGCTTCCATGGGTGTTGACCCCAAGAGCAACCGCTAAGAAACATTCCACACTCTAATCTCAGCGTCTGCCCCTACCCAGCGGAGCCCATTCGGCGATCCTGTAGGTCGCTGGTCCCAGGGGTTGTCAGGGACAGTGTGAGGCGGCTGCCCTGAGGATCACGTTGTGAGAAAGGCAGCAGGGGACAGAGTTTTGGGGTCAGATGCATCTGGTCTCAGTGTGTGTGGATAAAGGGGCTGGTTAGTCTCCTGGATGTTTCCCCCAAATCTCTGTGTAGAACCTGTTTTCACTCACAAATGTATCTTATCCATATGTTAACCGTTATGTATCACCGGCCTGATTACCTCTTGCAAAAATGAATTCCAGGAACTCTCCGCTGTTTAAGGTGGTGCCTTATGATTTAGAGTCATATGTCACAATCTCAATATTTCCCGGGCATGCAAGGCACAACCATGTCGACCAACCCCACTGGTGAGAGGCTGGCGTGGCTCCCCCCTCCAGCAGTCTCTGCCCCGCCGGGTGGGCAGTGAGGGCCGATTTGGAGAAAGGCAGACGTTGCCTTGCCGGAATTACAGACCATACCTTGTCGTTCAGTGGTTGGCAGTGTCAAAAGAATTTATTTCAAATCTGCTTAAGACTGTGGTAAAACTCAGGTTTTCCAAAAGGTAATACAGAAAGTTCAACCAACCCCCAAAGACCAGAAAACACAGTGTTTGCAATTCAAAAAAATACAAACGCTTGTGGATACCAATACAAAAATTAGAAAAAAGTTGCTTTTCTTACCACTCCCTCCCACCCCCGTGTTTTCAGTGGAACATGAACAATAGGACCAAGAGCTGCCACCAAATACCAACAAGTGACAGAAAGTGGGTGCGATGGGGTGGGGGGAGAAACAGGGTAAAGGAAGGCAGGGAAATGGAAGTTCTATTGACAGCCAAAACAAGGACACAAAGCTTTTTGTTTCTTGTTCGTTTCCTTTGCCAACGTCAAACAAACGCCTCTCATGCTCAATACAACAGCTTAGTGCGAAGGCAGCAATTCTACATCATGCATCTAATGTTTTCTGCTTCGTCTGCTCCCGCGTCCTCTCGCTGCTCAGAGTCTGGGGCTCTGGGCGTCCAGTCTCCAGGGTGGGCGCGGTTGGAAAGACCTTCCAGGCTGAGTCTCACCAAGCAAGCACCTGACATGTTCCTGCTTCTGCGGCTGCAAGCGGCCACCTCCCCAAACCTGAAGCCTGTGTCCTGACCTTTCTGAGGAGGTTTGCCCGAGGGTCTGGCCTGGTCTGCAGCGCCCATGCGCCCTGGGCCTTCCCCAGGATTAGGCCAGGCAGCCGCGCCCTGCATGAGCTGTGCTCCTTGCAAGAACAGAGATGCCTCCAGGGGAGACTTCCCCGGAGGTCTCAACTCCAGCTGACCGAAGTTGATGTCGTGCATCGAAAAAGCCAGCACCCCCTGCCCCTACCCCTCAATAGCTTGTGCCAGGGAAGCCGCAGCATCTTCTGTTGTCTGAAAGCAACGTGATGCCCAGCTGGTCCCCTCTGCCTTTTAGCCCAGCAGGGCTCTGGACCCCATGCAGTCTCATCTCATCACTCTCATACACACTGGCTCCCCAAACCGCTGCACTGCAGAGACCTCTGGAAACACAGGAGACAAGCTGTGAGTTGAGAGACCCCTTAGATACCAGAACGTAGGTAACCAAGGAGGCAGAAAGCAGAGGAATGTCCTTCCTTGGTTGAAGGGGGACACCTTGAGGACCAACAGTGAGATTACACCAGGCAGCCTGTTCACAGCACTCGCACGAATACTATTAAAACAGGCTGCACCGGGAACGGGAACATTTGGGTGTTACTTTCTAGGTCACACGAAACCTGTCTTAAATGTCTATTTTAACCCCTCAAGCCCAGCTCCTTGCACCGCTCACAAGGAGACTTAAATGCAAGATGCTGTGGTCCGAGAACACTCTGGAAAATCACCACACAGGTATGAGTCTTTGAATGTGAACTGTTAGCCTACAGGGAAGAGATGAAAGATCGCACTTTTTTCCTTAAAAAGTGTTGTTCTGTAATCCTCACCATACATTAGAGGAGGTAGGTTAGTACAACTAGTCCCATTTTCAGGCGGGGATACTGAGGCACAGAAAGATTAGGAGATTTGCCCCCACTTATGCCATGAATCAATATCAAAGCCGGCTAAGAGCGGATCTCTTTTCAGTATTGGAGGGATAAACCTGGTGTCTCATCACATGCCCTGCCCCAAACCCATGTGATATTCTTACAGCTCACACGCAGCGAAAGCTGCCAGGAGCCCTTTATCTTCAAGAAAGAACTGCCAAGGAATGCCATCAATGAGCATTGCTCCCCACTCACTTGCAAAGAAAAGTCCTAAAATTATCCAGGATCAGCATAGACCTTGACTATCTACTAATAATATCTGATTAGTTTTTTTTTTAAACCAGTTGAAGGCCACAAACCCATTAAGAAGCCCCTATTGCTTCCAGTAAAACGTGGCCAAGGAAAATGAAGGTGACGTGTTTTGCTTTCTAAGAATGGGCGTAGAGAGTGGGAGGCATCTTCACCCCATTTCTCCCTACCTGCCCCAAGGAGAATCCTGGTGACAATCCACGTAACAGTGAAGCGGGAGCCCCACAACCACTGTAGATCCATGCATGACACACCGCTAGCATGACCTAGCAGTCCTCAACTGGGGACAGCCCAGGGGACATTTGGCAATGTTATAGATACTTCTGGTTGCCACAACTAACTTGGGGGTTGCTACTGGCAGCTAGTGGGTAGGGACCAAGGATGCCGCTAAACGTCCTACAGTATACAGGACCCACCCCAAAAACTCAGTAGAGCTTGAGGAACCCTGGAATCCCCCACACAGGCCCTGCGATAGTTTCTTCAGCAGTCACATGTCGAGTTCTTGAAGGGTTTTAGCCACCTCCACTACCTCGCACAGCCAGCAGGTGCCTGCAGGATGGGCGCAGCCTCATCAGTCGGTGAGCCACCTGCTCCCTGGTGCCGAAACACGCCTTCCCAGGGGACCAAGCCTTTCACTTGCAACTAGAATTAAGGCTTAAATGCAGATATCCCTGGAAGAAGTACACACAGATCCTGCATTCTGATCCTTTCCTGAGAGTGCTCTGGTAGTGCAGAGAGCAGGGGCACCGAGAGAGACAGAGAGAGAGCGAGGGCTCGGAGAGAAGGGTGGGCCCGCCCCGCCCCAGCTCCTGGTGGGCTCCACAGTGTCACCCGGGCTCACTCTGGAGCGAAGCACGACCTGCCCCAACCTTGGTGGGCCAGGGGCGCCTAGGTGTGTTGTTGCAACTACAAAGTACACACAGGGCTGAAGACGCAGCCTAGAACTATATACAGTTTTATAGTTTTTAGGTCAGTTACCTTGTGGGTTGGATTACTGGCGTTCTCTTTCATTGGGATCATTATTTTCCCAAAGAGGACAGAGAGGGGAAAGCAGGCCTTGGGGAAACGTCTTCCCCTGCTCTGAATTAGGAGCTGGGATGCTATGCAGTGAGGTGCTAGTGGATATTTTTTAAAAAGATTAATTTGAAAGGGAAAAGTCGTACACTTTGACAAACTTGCTCACTAGCAAAGAACGAACTGCAGAACGACGTCACGGAGGTATTATTTACAATGCGACGGAACTCCACGCTTGGAACTACCTTGAGTCGCTTTCTCACCAAAACTGCTGGACAGATTTACACCAAGTTACTCCTCAGCCAGCCCAACAAAAGCATCATCTGGATAGAATTGTACGTACAAATATGCTGCCATGTTGTAACGTGACAGCGAATTCGATGGAGGATGGGACTCCCTGACCTGTCATTTCTACCCCGCATCCCAGGGCCTCCCGGTCACGCGGAGTTGTAGTTCCTTCTTCGTGTTTCTGGTCCCTCAAAATCACAGGTGTGTGGCATAGACCTGCCCTTCTCTTTGAAGTCCATTCTTGTCCCTGAAAGGTGTTTTGTGCTGAAGACAGGAGAGGTGGCTGTGAAGGACAGCTGGACACTGTCCCTGGGACCAGCCGTATTGCTTCTGGGCTCCTGGAGGAGTCAGAAAAGGGTGCCTCTCCCCGGCCCCCAAGCTCACTGCTACAGGGGAGGAGGGAGGCCTGGTTGCCCTTCTCTGAACATGAGGGAATTTCTTCTCAAAGAGGCCACCTGGTTTGGTGGGCATTTCCCTCCTGCATGTTGCACATCTCCCCTGAGCCAGGTGTTAGCTCCCCTGAGGGTGTTAAGAAGTCCAGGTGGCCCTGAGCTGCCCGAGCTCCAAAGACAGGTGATTCCTCCACAGAGCCGGGGCCACCTGGTGACCTGGGCTGTGCTGATTCTGGAGGCTTCCCTGGGAGAAGCTGCTCCTGCCAGGTGGCCCTGCCTGGCCAACCTCCCCTGCCTTACTCCCGCTCCTGGGGCGGGGCGCTGGCCTCTCTTTTCCAAAAGAGAGTGAGACATTTCCCAAAGCTGATGGTGTCTGGACTTGGTGGCCACTGCGATGGCCTCCAGAAAAGTGGTGTCTCCTTTGTGTCCCCAATCTTTAGGGATCTTCTCCATGCTCTGAGCCGAGGCCACCAGAGCTATGGCTAAGGACGAAGCTACAAGAAAGTGGAAGCGAGAGAGGCAGCCATGCGGGTGAGGATGCAGTGGGCCAGGTCTTGTGTGACTCCTCCAAGGGCCTGGATGAGGCTCTGGGACAGGAGGGAGAGAGCCAGAAACCAGTTGGCAGGATGACAAGGCAAGACCTAGACGAAGCAGATGGCTTCCAGGGCTCCGCAGCCGCAGAGGCTGCCACACAGCACCAAGCAGCTCCTGGCGACCCGGGCAGCTGGACTCACCGGCCACATCTGCAGAGACAGTGAACCGGGCAGCCTTGCAGGCGAAGAGCATGTGTGAGCTTTGAGGTAGGATTGTCGCACCTGCTGAACAGAGGGGAGGATCTGCGCAGCCCCGGCAGGTGGTTACTCAGAAAGCAGGCGCAGCGTCCAAACAGGAAGGCAGAACCGAGGAAGCACAGTTGGTGCCGGTGTACAGGGTGAGTTTTAGAAAAATCCAATCCAGCCAATAGATGAATTGCTCCTCAACCTCAGAAATAAAATGCTAGATAAAACGTACTCTTTTAAAAAAGAGAGAGAAAGGTTATCGCCAGGTGGAGCTGGAGGTGGCAGGGGACAGGCAAGAAGAGACAAGGGAGGAGAGGAAGGGTTCTCTGCTGCAGCGTCTGCGCTCAGAGCCCCTGGGCCAGGCTCTCCTTGAGAGAAGGGGTTGCCTCAGTGTGGGTAACGGAGAGCCTGGTGTTTCCAGGAAGGAGGGGAGGATCCGCCCAGGGCCCCGCCCTGGCACGCGGGACTGGGCACATCCCTGCTGGGAGACAAGGCATGCAAGAGTGCCCTTCTGTTTCCTGCCTTCTCTGGGGGTCCCATGCACCCCGTTAAGGCAGAGCCATCCCTGCCTGCCATCGGGGCCACTTTTTGTGTTCGTGATGCTTTCATGATGACATGGGGTTGGATTCAAAACAAAGGTGGACTGACTGTAAGAGGCTTTCCCTGGGTGTCACATGGTAAATGCTTATGAGTCTGAGAGTGGCACAGCCCAGAAGAGCAACTTGGATACGTTTTTAGTTAACTTCTTGGGCAGCCAGTTCCAGCAAGGAGCTACCACCAGGTGAAGACGCATCACATAGTTATTAAAATTCAGGTGTTGTCCTATGTGTTTAAAAACCAAGAACTGAGTGGATGAATTTTAGCAGACTGGTGTGTGTGTATGTGTATGTGTGTGTGTGTGTGTGTGTGTGTGAAAGAGAGAAAGACACAATTTGTTGACCAACAAAGGATCTAAGGAAGCTGTTTTCAAAGGTTCTCAGCAGTTCAGTGAGAGGCAAAAATCCGGCACTAATGATCAATACCCCTTTCTGTCACTCCTGAATCGGGTCTGCAAGTGGCAGATCATACTAAAGGCTCCAGGACCAAGAAACTAAAGGATAACGTTTCCCAGCACAGATGAGAACCTGCAGCCTCGGTGCTCGGAGGAGGGGCGCTGTCCCCGCAGAGAGCTAACAGGAGGAGCGCTGTCCCCGCAGAGAGCTAACGCTGGGGCGCGTGGGATTAGCACGTACACAGAGAGCTCCCTGACGCCCCTCTCTGGAGGCCTGTCTCAAAGCCTGCCTTCCTCTCTCCCTCCAAAGAAAGGCAAGCTTTGAAAACGGATGGCAGGAAACAAACATAAAATGCAAATGCCTTCTCACTCCCTTGAGGAAGGTCCTTCTTGGTGGGACTTGTGACCTCTAGGTGGAACGAAGGTAAAACATTTACTGTGCTTACCACTGATGGTGGCAGCGACAGGCATGGCCTGCAGACACATTCCCCGGCCCCTAAAGAAAACATGTATCTAGGACACTCTGTGGCTGCTGGGCTGCACCCACACCTGCCTATCCTGCCCTCTGGGGTTATTTGAGCTTTGTGAGGATGGCGGGGCGCACGGCTGGACAGCTGCAGCTGGGACCTAGTTGCCTGAGAGCTTTGGCCGCCCCAGGTTTGTTGGCACTTCCAATCCTGTGTGCAGGGTGACCTGGAAAAGAAGACAGGGGAATTGAGGGTGGGAGAAGCTGCCACCCGGACTGAGTGCTCTGACGGCACAGCAGCCACACACAGCGTCCCCTGCTTGCTCGAGGGCCGTCCCACGCACAGCCCAGAGCTACTCCGTACTATTGAGTATGCTGTTTACTACATCGCACAGTATCATGAATTAAGGGCCATGTTGGTTTGTGCCGCTTTCCTCATAATGGGAATCACACCCTTGTGGGTTCTCCTTTGGCTACAGCTGCCAGAGTCCAGGTGAGGTGGATGCTCTGTTGCAGTGGGTGCGCTGGTTCTTGCGCTTGCGCATTTGTGCCTACTTCCTTTCCCCGGCCCTCTTTCCTTTCCCACCCTGTGGAATAATGGCCCACCTTTCAGGTCGCTTCAAATGCCTTCTGCAAATGAGTGGAGGTGCAAATCAATCATTAAGTGGTTGGCACAGACCCATCGATATTCAGGGCCAGTGGGCACCAACGCAGGACCCTGCCTCTGCCGCCTTCCACTCCCACCCCGGAGGAAGAGGACCTATTTGAGACAAGGGACGGCACCCCCACATTTCTCTCCCCATCACACCCTCTGGGCTCTCATTTTGTCTATCTGCATCAGGCTCCTGAGCCATCAGCATTCCCCAAGGACTGGGCTCTCCTCCCCTGAGATCTCCTTCTCCAGAAGTGGCTGTCTTAGGGTCCCTGCTCCTTCCAAGTGAACAAGTCAGAAAGGACTGCCTAGCTGGGCATGGTGGCTCACACCTGGGATCCCAACACTTTGGGAGGCCAAGGCAGGATGATTGCTTGAGCCAGGAGGTTGAGATGAGCCTGGGCAACATAGCAAGACCCCATCTTTAAAAAAAAAATTAGCCAGGTGTGGCGGTATGCACCTGTAGTCTCGGCTGCTTGGGAGGCAGAGGCAGAAAAAGATTGGTTGGGGCCCAGAAGTTTACGGCTGCAGTGAGCTATAATCATGCCACTGCACTAGAGCCTGGGTGACAGAGTGAGATCCCATCTCTGAAAAAATAAAAATAAAAAAATTAAATAATGAATAAATAAATAGAAAGAAGGGGCTGTCTCTAGGGAATGTCCAAGGCATGCTGATAGGTAAGCTTTGTCTGGGCGGGCACAGTCAGCTTCCTCACAGCACGTTATGCCCAAGTGCACTGCAGAGACCCACAGCACACCATGGGGAGCAGCCAGACCGGCTCTGGCCCGGGGGTGCGTGGTACCTGCACATTGCGGTTGAGGCTGAGGGCTGGCATGAAGACTCCGTCCACATGGCTGAAGGCTGTGGGGCCCTGCTGCTGCCCGTTGATGAAGAAGGTCAAGGTGTGTTTATTCAGGTCCAGCAACACGCCGACGGTGGCCCCTTTGCACACGCCGCCTTCCGTCCTGGGAAGAGAAGCCCCAAGAAGACCCATTCCCTTACTCAGCCCGCGATGTAGGTAACAACTCGGGGGAATGAATTAAAGGATGTTGGGAACACCCTCGCCTAAGAAACACAGCCCCCAAGGTGGCGGTGCACTATGCTTCTTGGTGTCTGAGCCTTCTCTTGCAGGCTACACCCTGTTAACGGGCCGTGCATGAAGATCCTACCCTAGAGGAACCAGGCTGTTCCACCCCTTCTTTCTGGCAGAATCTGGGACTGCATACCAAGCAGTCAGGGTTTCGATGAGTGGAGCATGGAGCGTGGGTAAGAAAGGCGCCTTCACCTGCTGAAGAAAATAACTAACTCGGTGCCTTTTCTTGTTTGGTCAAGTGAGGGTGTGGAGCTCAGTGAAGACGCAGACATTCAGGCTTAGGAAATTTTGAAAAGCCCCACCCTACTTCGGCTCATCTTCCCAGACACATCCTGGGGCTCCTTGAAAGGCAACATATGGCAGGGGGGAGGGGAGCTCATCCTATTAGGGACCCACAGGGAACTTTGAGAATGTAAATTGGGGAGCTTGCTCTGTGAGAATTCCCATCCCCTGGGTGGGAGTGAATCTTTAAGTAGGAACACTCTCCCAGGGGGCCTTGGCTGACTTCCCCTTGTCTCCACGGGCTGAATCCGGCCAACTCTCCCTTCCCTTCTCTAAGGGCTGAGGTCCCAGCCTTGACCTTGGGCTTCTCAGCTCTGCTAAGAAAACCATGCTTGTCCTTTCTGATTAGGAATGAGTTGATCAGCTGGAACCAGCTAGTTGGGCAAAGTTGTGAAGAGCATCTGGTAGACTAACCAAAAGGTCTTTCTTGGAAGGGCAGGTTTCCTGAAGGTGCCCCGGGGCAGGATCTGGCAGGTGGGAAAAAGGACCTAGAACTGGGCCGTTGGCGCTAGGTGGACACTGACCACCAGGTGGCGTATTGACCACCTGGCGCAGGAAGGTGTTTCCCATCTAAGCCAAGCCTTGGGCCCAGGTCAGCGCTAGGGCCCATCGTCCATCTGCCCAGGTTTCCTCCAAAACAGTGCTCAACTGCACCTGCTCCTCACCTGTGGCATGGGGAGAGTGTGCAAACAGGGGCAGAGTCCTCCTGGGCTTTCTCCCAGCCCCCACTTTCCTTCTGCCCCTCCTAGTGAAGAGGCCATACCAAGGGGCTGGAAGGGGCAGAGGAGACCCGAGAAGCGCTCGCCAGTCCCCCCAGGAGGGGTATCATGGCCAACGCCCGGCAGGGCTGAGGAGTCTGCAGCACACAGAACAGTCTTCTGTGTCCACTGGGTAATATCACCCCCGGGCCAGCCTCAGGTCAGAGCCGCACCTCTGGGCGCCCTTGTTAACAGACTCGTCCCCAGTGAGCACCCTGCCTGCCCTCGCCTCCCAGGCCTCCCCAGGCGAAGGTTCTGCTGAGGCTCAAGCCCACGCGATGCCAGGGTAGTGGCGGGGTCACTCGAGGCAACGGCCCGCAATGACCTGGCCACAGCCGGGCCCACAGAAGCTCTGCAGCGACTCACGCTCGGGTAGATGGTTGCAAGGAAAAGCAGAGCCAAACCAGAAAGAAAACTGTGAGCCGAGCATCCTGCTGTGTGGCTTGCTGGGTGTCATGGGAGACCCATCCGGGCTGGTGCTGCTCTGGTCACCATGACATGCCCTCATCGGGGCTGCAGGTGGAAATGGCCACGGCTACCTGGCCAGAGTCAAAGCCTCCTGGAAATTGGAGACCAAAGTGGCTGGAAACACTCTCCCCCACTCCTGACACCTGGCCTTGGGGACAGCAGGAGGGACACAGGTCCACAGGACCCTCATTCGCAACCCCCCCATGCACCCTGCATGTACCTGTTGGTGTGGGAGTTGCAGTGCATGAACCAGCTGCGGTTGTTGTCCACGTACATGGCCCAGGCCTTGTCGTCCTTGCCCAGCATCATGTCCTTGACCACGCTGGCCCTGGCCACCCCAAAGGCGGGGTCTGGGTGGTTGTCGTACCGGTCCACGTGCAGCTCCCAGTAGTGCACGCCCTTGGAGAATGCAGCCGTGCCTAGCACCACTCGGTCGTCGTAGCTGCTGCAGGTGGCCGTCTGGTTGTCATTGGATAATATGATGTCCCGGTGCCCAGAGTTAGGGTCAAACGTGAACCAGGCCACTGAAAAGGATGGGGGCGAGAGGAATAGGGTCAGGCTCCTCCGTGGAACTCACTAGCTGACTGTGATGGGCACAGAGGCATGGGCTCACTCGTCTCTGTTAGAAAGTTGGCACCCAGATCAAATGGTCTTCCCTGTGTGCCTACCACACACACACGCCCTGCTCTGTGTGCATCCAAGTTCCCAGCCCCATGAGCCCAGCCTTGTCAAGGAATGCAGACATTCAGGCCTTAAATCCCCAAATCGAGATGCATTTCCCGTGGTCTTAGTCTCTAACACCCTTCCAAAAGTTTCACCCATGGTCACAAGTTTGGGGGAAGCAGGTGTGGATGGTCCACCTCGTAGGCAGGGATGTGGTCGAGGTCACAGCTCAATTCTTCGTTTTGCAGCCCATCAAGTGGCGCCCCTGTCTGTTCTCCAAACCCCCCGGTTTGTGGGAGGCAAGGCCCTTACCCCGAAACTGTGACCACCACACACAGAGCAAGGAACACCCACCTCTAGGCTGGACGGTGCTGGGGCAGAATGCCAGTGAGCTCTCCTCTGGGGGTGTAGATAATAAAATGACTGCACATCTCCCCATTTTCAGAAAAGTACCCCCTTGCTGTGCCCTTTGACACCTGCTGCTTCTCTTCCCTGCCCCAGGAGACGATCCAGCTGTGACAGTCAGACATGTGGACACATGCAGGGCTAGCACTCCCCCTGGGACTGGTGGGAGTGGGAAACCGCCTCTGCAGCCCGGGCTGGGCCTGGTGGAGCAGGATTATCTTTGCAACGTGGTTTTTACCTCCATCATTGCTTCCCACTGAATACTGATCAAAATTCCACTGAATATTAATGTGCTGTTGTTGCCTACAATCTGAAAGGACACAGCTCGGTGCATAAATCATCAAACCTGACCTCTGGCATTGGGTATCACGGGATGTGTTCCCGTTGCAAGGGAAGCTTGAATCTAGGGGCTGCCATGGGGCATTCTTTTCTGGAACTGTCTCACTCACTCCTCCACCCTTCGGAGGTGGGAGAAGTTGAGCCTCCCCAAGCCACTCCTCACTCAGTCCCCTTTTGTACATCCCACACAATGAGATAAAGGGGTGATCTTTCCTTTCCTGGCTCTCGGAGAGGAGGGTGCAGGCAGGGAACCGCGTGCAGAGTCGGGACAGGGCGTTCACCCTCCTTTCCACCCTTCCTCCCTCTTACATCTAAGCAGCTGATCGTTTCCGTCCATAGGATGAAAAGTGGGCTGGAAGGGAGGGCGTCTCCTCCCCCAGGGGCTCACCCATGGCCCCAGAATGGACCGGGATGGAGAACACAGCTGTGCCCAGTGTCCCCAGTCATCAGAGACGTGGCAGGTGTCTGTCAGGTTGGATAAAACGATGACTCTTCTCCTCCCACTGAGAGACCCTTGTGCTCACCATCAGACGTCTGCAGGACAACGGTTTTGCTGTACGGCCCGACGCCGGAGGAGTTGAAAGCTTTGACCCTGGCATTGTAGGTGCTGTTGAAGTGAAGCCCGTCGATGGTGCACAGGGTCTCCTTGCCGACATACACCTCCTGAAAGAGAGCCAAGGCTGCTGGTTAGGCTCCTGGAGCATCCGGAACATTCCTCTCAGTAAATGGTTTCTGGACACACATTGACATTAAAGGTGCCATTGCCTGGTGTGGTGGAGGACCTGTCGTCCCAGCTACTTGGAAGGCTGAGGCAAGAGGATCCTTTGAAGCCCAGAGTTCAAGGTGAGCCTGAGCGACATAGTGAAATCCTGTCTCTAAAAAAATTCTTTAATTAAAACAAGTGCTATCACCCTAATAGAACTTACTGAATAAAGGAAATTGTGATCAGTGGTGGCCGGGTCACAGACCTTGACCAAGTGAGGCACGGACACCTCACCACTGGCTGCCTGGCGCGCTGCCTGTGTGGCCGTGCAGTGTGACAGGGTCGGAGTGAAGCAGGGACCCAGGTCTGCAGCCGGCTGGAATCTCCTGCCTCTGCTGAGATCGACCCCATCAGATGGGACTCTGGAGTCCAGGGGGACGTCTGCGTCTCCTTGTCCACCCCTGAGGTTGGCATTCCCCACTCCTCGGCTCCTGGAGCTGTGGCTTCCCCAGTCTCCCCAGAGGGTGAGACATCTCTGCATCCGACCCCAGAGATCGTTTTCTAGGGATTTACTTTGCTTCCTGTTCTCTTCAAAGCTACATTGTCCTAGATGTCATCCTATTCTGCTTAGTTTGCCTAAAACTTCTCTCCTATCGTGTGTTTAGGGGGCTACTCTTCACTTGTTATTAATCACAATAGCTGTGTGCCTGGTACTGCATAAGGTATTTAATCTTCACACATCCCGAGAGATTGTTATTACTTTCCATATTTTACACACAAGGAGACCCAGAGAAGGTAGGAAACTTGCCTATGATCACAGCCAGTCTGCTTAGGAGCCACGGTCCAAATCCAGGACTGGCTGCACCAAAGCCCACACTTTTCCCTCTAAAAGACACCCTTCCTCGTGAACCCTAGCCCCCGGGTCTCACTTGTGTTAGTGGTCCTGTCTCAAAGAGGAAGGACCATCTTTGAGTTCTGCAGCTGCTTCTTTTACTGTCTACAAATGGTCTTTTTTTCCTTCTCATTTTAAAAAACATGGGCTTTCCTCGTGGTTTCTGGTGAAGGATCCCTTTCCGTTCTCAGCTTATTCGTCCAATAGGAGTGCCTGGGGTCTGCACTGCAAAGGAGACCTGGGAAGGCGCAGAGTTTGTGCTCGCTGGTACTCGTGTCAACCTGAACTTCGCGAGTGAATCTCAAGGCGGTGCTGTTCTGGGGGACTGGGGTGGGGTCGGGGGCTGTCCCAGGCTTTCCGGCAGACGGGGAGTAGAAGCTGCATTTCTGGCTCACTAAGCACCTTTATTGCCCCACAACAGCCCATCAATGGGGACATGAATGTAGGATGTCATCCCAATCCAGCGATCAAGCATCCTTCATGCCAGTGCCTTGCCAGGTATAGGAGGGCCAGAGACTGCTTCCTCCTCTCCACAAACGTGTACCTCCCCAAGGCAAGACCCACTGAAATAATCTGGGAGCCGGACAAGACACGGTGTGAGGAAACCTGCCGAGGGAACGTGCTGCTGTGTGTGGGACACGCAGGTGACGCCTTCTCTGAGCTCTGCTCCAGCCCCATGCCAGTGACCCCGCAGGGCGGCAGCAGGGCTGCGGGCAGCTCCCCGGGCTGGTCCAGAGGTTGGGGCGCTGAGACCTACTCCTGGCCTCCGCATTAGGACCCCACCCCCACGGAGAAGCAGCAAGGCCTCACCCGGAACTGCCCCCCAGCACCGTCGTCCAGCTCTAGGATGTAGCCGTCCACGGGGCTGTGGGTGAAGGGCGGCATCCTCCAGGCCAGCGTGACGCTGTTGTTGCGGGTGCAGCACTTCTCCAGCTGCAGCAAGGGGACAGGCGGCACTGTGACAGGGACCCACAGGGGTTAGCACATGATGCCCTCGGAGGGGCCCAGCTCTGCCCCCTGCCCTGCCCCATCCTCGGGGCTTCTGGCCCCCAGAGGACACCGAGGCTGAACTCCCTCCCTGGCCACCCTGTGGTCACTCTCGGCCTCCCAGGACTCAGTCTCCAGGTGAGTGGGGCAAGCACAGGTCACCCTGTACTTCTCAGCCCTAGAGGGTGTCCTGGAATCTCAGGGGGCCGGGGCTGATGCCCCACTCTCTGAGCCTGTAAGAAAGCATGTTCTCACCCCTCCGCCCACCGAGAACCGCTGGTTTTGACTCTCACACTTGTGGGGAGCACACGAGGAATTCCGGCCATGTTCCCCGTACCACCGAGGCACAGCTCAAGCCAACATGGGCCCAGCGAGAGCCAGCCTGCGGCTTGCACCTGTGGCTGGGAAGGTGGGAGTGGATGCAGCTGAACCTTCCGCAGGGAGCATTAAATAGGTCAAAGGACCAGATCCGGGCCAGGGACGCAATCCTGGAGTATTGGACAGTCAGCCCAAAGAATTAAGGACTTGAATCAGTTGTATCGTAAGTTCTACTACGATGAGAGTGGGAGAATTTTAAAAATCTTCTAGCTCTATTTAGGCTCAAGAGATTTTAGAAATAGATTGAGTCCACTCTGATCTTTTTTTTTAAAGGGAAAATTGCAACATTGGTTTTGTAAAACTGTATTTTTTGCTCCAAGAAGCAGGGAGCTATATTCCAGGTTTTCACTGGGTGAAACCTTCGCCTTCATCACAGATGTGGTCTCAGGGCTGGCTGAGCATAGTCCGACTCCCAGCCCTCGGGTAACCAGCCGTGGGAGTCTTCTCGGTCCTCTGGGCTCTGCCATTCTGCTCTCCCAGTCCCCCTCTGAACTCTATGACCCCATCCAGTAAGAAGCACCATCTAGCCTGGCCCCAAGCCTCCTCCTTCCGCACCGTAAATTTCTGGGGTGACCTCTCCCTTCCACTGCAGCTCCCCCACTCTGCCAAGCTTCCCTTGCCCCTGGGCACTGCATCTCATTCACACGTGGGGCAGGTGGCATTTCCAAACCTCACCCGAGGTGCCAGCAGTGTGGGAGTGAGCATGGGAATGTGCAAGAGACTTGTTTTCTCTTCAGTCTAAAAATGGGCGCATATTCTGCAGGTGGGACTTCCTGAGTTCACAGATCCTGCAGTGCGGCCCCCAGGCCACAAAAAGCCCAACGGGTTTCATTTCCCCCCCAAATGTGCCCTTGGCACCCCTGGAGAGGCAGAGTGTAGAATAGGAATCTGGTTCTGGCCGTCACCTGCCGGTTTTGTAATGGGGCAAGTGACATAAACTTTACTTAACCCTAGCTGTGAGTCCCCCCTGGCTCTCTGAATCCTCCTTGCTCTTCTTGGAACACAGAAAACATATTTCTGCCTCAATGCCTTTGCACTTGCCCCCAAGTTTGTCGATTTGTTCACTGCTTCATTCTGAGCATGTGGAATAGTGCCTGGCACGTAGTGGACACTCCACAAGTGTTTCCGAATGAACAAATGACCCTCACTTTACACAAGGGAAGGCTCAGGCTCAGCCTGGGTGTCTCCTGCACCAGCTCACACAGCTAGTGGGGGCTGAGCTGGAGCTTGAACCCAGGTCTGGGACTCTAGATTTCCTACACTCCGTGCATCACAGTTCTCCCGACGGCACTGAGCTGCCCCTCAGACTGGATGCCTTGAAGCACTGACTGGGCTGGGCAAGGTGGCTCACGTCTATGATCCCAGAAGTTTGGTAGACTGAATTGGGAGGATTGCTTGAGGCCAGGAGTTCGAGACCAGCCTGGGCAACATACTGAGACCACCCCCCTCTCTAAAAAAATTTTAAAAATTAGTGTGCACCTGTAGTTCTAGCTACTCAGGAGGCTGAGGCAGGAGGATCACTTGAGCCCAGGAGTTTGAGGTTGCAGTGAGGTGTGATAGTGCCACTGCACTCTAGCCTGGGCAACCAAGAGAGACTCTTTTGCAAAAACATAAAAAAGGATTGACTGAACTGGGACCAACCACGGCTCACCCCTACATTTCATCTGAATGAAGTCCAGCTGGTGGATGGCCTGCAGCAATGGCTCGCTGTCCAAGGTCAGGTCGAACTCTGCAGACACTTTCGGCTCCAGGGCACCTTTGACCCACTGCTCCTGGGACACCTGGACACGCTTGATCAGAGCGTCTGAGATCTTAAAGGGGAGCAAAGAGTTTAGGGTTTCAACTTGCAAAGGAATAATTGTGCAGACAATGGTGATGAAGGGGTAGGAACTTTGTCTCTATGGGGCTCAGGGACAGAAAGGACCCCGTGCTAAGCATGCACTCTCAAGCCCTGGTAGAGATTGAAAGACCCCTGCCCGCACAACACTGGCCATATAAAAATGCGTTGTATTGTTTCAATCATATTTTAAAAGGGCAATCATGTGAAATGAACAGAAGCACTTGCTATTTAAAGAAATTGGGCCAAACCCTGTTGTGAAATACATGATACCTTTTTTAATATACAAAAGCATCCTTCATTATATGTTTTGCTAGATCTAGTACTTTGCCAAGTGAAACATGCTGGTAGTTTGTCCCAGTGTCTGAAGAAAGCATACCCCATACCCCTAGAGTTTTGAAGCCCACTTTCCCGGTGTGGTTCCTCTAAGTTGTTCTGTAGCTTCTGCTCCAAACTCTGACTGCATCACACCCACGGCTCTGCTCTCCTCTGCTGGAAAGCCCTGCTTATCAGACATTTGCATGTGTCCCCGGAGAACCTTGATCCTGTGTACCCTTCGTGGGGAGTCATCAAGGGGATGCATTATTTTCTCCGCAGACAGAGGCTGGATCACTGCCGCGTTCCCAAGAGATACTCACGACATTGAGTCAGCCTAAATGCTGGAGAGATGGCCCCGCGGAGGCTGCACTGTCTCCTGCGGGCAGTCAGCCAGTCGCCAGCCAGGCCCGCAGGACTCTGCACCCGGGCAGTGTGGATTCTGCTAACTCACTTCTCCCAGTGCAATCTGTCCAGCTTGTTTGGCAAAAGCTGTCTTTTCCCATTTGTGGGAGAAATATTGCAGAATGGCATTTTGTTCCTAAAGATTATGCCATTTCATCTCCTTGTTAATGCATGATGCTAAATTAGGGTCACAGCTGGTGAGAGTCAGAGCTAACATGAGAGGCTAGGTCTTCTGGAATCACTGAACAAAGGGGACTCTACTCAACCCTAAGCCATGGAAGGGTCTTGCCTAAGACTTGGGCTGATTTGGGGAGCGGCAGAGGAGTTGGAGGAAGGTCAGCTAGAGTCCTCCAGGGAGGGCTCACCTGTAGGAACCCAGAGGGGTCATTCTCCTTGATCACCTCCAGGCAGTACTCCATCAGCCCCGTGGACTGGCGCAGCTTCAATGTGCAGTGATTGATCTGGTCCCAAACCATCTGCAATGGGAACACTCCTTTCAGCAGATGTCTCATGGGAGGAAGAGCAGGGAGGCCACAGCCAGAGCCAGAGAACTAGCCCTGGAAGAGGTGGTGCTGGTCTGGACCACTCCCACCCGCTCCTCCCTCGGCTGTGCTCCCAAGATCCACGTGTCCTCTTTCTTGGGGAGTAAATGGACTCATTTCCCAACAAGTGGGGCCACAGCCTCCAACACAGCAAACGTTCTCAACTCTGCACAGTAATGCAGAGACAGGGCATGAGCTGAGACACCATACAGCTGGTAACTGGCTTCTTGACTCATTGCCAACCTGTTGGCGTGGTCATGGAAACTCAAGGGACTTAGCTGCTGCACTGGTAAACCACACATCATCAACAATGCTCATTCCTTCTCTCCTTGAAAGTAATATTTTGGTTCAGTTAGGAAACATCTCTAGCATAGTCGGAGCTCCTCGGACAATGATAGCCCTTCATTACATCAGGGCGTTCACAGCACCAGGCGGAGCCAGGCACTCAGGGTAACAGGAGCTGCATGAGTCATTGCCGACTACTGAGTGCAAGAGATGTGAGAGAGAACCCGAGGAAGGGGACAGAGCTGGAGGCCTGAGCAAAGCCAGGCCTGTCACTGGTCACTTCTGCCCTGCAAGATGAGAACGGGAGAACAAGAGGAGTCCCTTAGAAAGAAACAGGGACTTAGGGAAGGTGGGCTTTGACTGTAAGCCAGCAAGATACAGGGCGTCTGACTGGGCTTTGCAGAGAGCGGGTGTTTAATGGCCTCTGTCAAGTCGCGACGGTGTAGCTGACCCAGATGGTGCCTCCCTTCCTTGCCTCATTCATTCACTCGCTGACATTCACCCAGTGCCTGCCGCATGTCCCACCGCACACTGGGGGAGGAGGACGTAACAGAGATGAAATGTATGGGTCGCCCAGGTACCCACCTTCAACTTGTGCTCCCTCTCTTTTGTCACCTTGGTGAGCAGCTTGGCTTTCTGCCGAGTTAAAGCATCCACCAGGGCATCGCACTGAGCAACCAGGCAGGCTTCGTAGTCCAGTCCGTTTTCCTGGGGGGAAGCAGAGAGCTCTAGGGAGAAGATGCTGAAATCTGGTGAGTGCTACAGACAAAGATGTACTTCAGAGAAGCTCATCCCAGAGTCACCCATAACGTTGTTAAATTTGAAACAACAGAAACATGAATTAGGGAGGCGTCCTGTGGATCTCGGCACACCTATATGGCGGAGCGTTCTGTAGTCACTCCAATCTTGTTCACAGCATTTTCAATGCCGTGGGAAATGCTCATAAAACTGTTAAGAAGAAAAAAGGGCAGGATACAAGTTGTGTACAGCATAATCCCATACATATTGTGTGTTTGTGCGTGTGTGCATGTGTGTGTGTGTGTGTGTGTGTGTCTAAAGTAATGGAACAACACATGTCAAAATGGTGAGAGTGGCCACCTCTGATGGTGGGATATTGATGAACTTTTTCTTAGTTCTATTTTCCCTACTTTCCAAAATTTCTGTAATACAAACTTGTGCTTTTTATAGTCAGAAAAAAGTGAGCCAAACAAAAAAGCAGTGCTCCTGTTATAGGGGCTTTCTCCGTTTATAACAGAATCCTTCTGGGTCTTGAGACCAGTGTGGATCAATACTTCATGTTATGGGCTGAACTGTGTCTCCTAAAATTCATATATTGAAGTCCCGACCGCCCCCCAGCAGAACCTCCAAATGTGACTGTATTTGGATAATTAAGTTAAAATGAGGTCACATGGGTGTACTCAATCCAATGCGACTGGCACCCTTGTGAGAAGAGCAGAGCAGGACACAGACACACACAGAGGGATGACCATGTGAGGACACAGGGAGGAGACGGCCATCTGCAAGCCCAGGAGGAGGCCTCAGGGACACCCAGCCCTGCCAGCACCTCGATCTCAGACCTCCAGCCTCCAGGACTGTGAGAAAATGAATTTCTGTGGTTTAAGCCCCCCAGTCTCTGGTATTTTGTTAGGTAGCCCTAGCAAATTAATACATCTCATGTCCATCAACCACTAGAAACATTGGAAACATCGTGATTGATGAATAAAACGCCCTGTGGCTGAAGTCTACACTTTAACTTATTAGGAAGGATAGCTTTTGTGGGCTGATTAAGAATTCAGGGCCCTGGGTCCCTTTTCTTCATCCAGACACGTGCATGCTTTACGGGTCCCTCATCTGCATGAACAGTTCCTCTCCACATGCACTGTCACACGGCAGCACGCATGTGTGCACTCTCTGCCCTGCAGACCGAGCCCCCTGTAGCCGGAGACTGACTCATTGATCATTGCATCCTGTGTCGGGCTGAGTATGTGACACGGTGTAGGTGCTCAATAAATCATCTATTTAGTAAATGATGCATTTATGTTGGATGCCATGATTACATGGGCATATTTGGGTACAAGGGCACCATACACAGATTTCGCACAGGACCACACGGTTGTGTAGAATGCCAGATCACATCTTTGTAGCCCTCTATTGGACAATTTTCTCTAACTGACTCCATGTAAAATTTCTTCCCCGTATCAGGTGTCACGTGC
>CAUYSK010024624.1:0-28678 GCA_963575035.1 Avahi laniger
TTTTTCTATATATTTTTAGTCGTCCGATTAATTTTCTTTCTGTTTTTAGTAGAGACGGGGTCTCACTCTTGCTCAGGCTGGTTTCGAACTCCTGAGCTCAAACAATCCGCCCGCCTCGGCCTCCCAGAGTGCTAGGATTACGGCGTGAGCCACCGCGCCCGGCCTATCTGATTTGTTTTTTAACTATATATACCACAGTATTTTTTCATCGTTCTTTTAGACAGGCACTTTTGGGCTGGAATCTTTTTTTTCTGCAGTAAACAACTTTGCAAATGTATCTTTTGAACACTTGTGTTTTTCTGCAGGAAAGTTTAGAAACAAAAATGTTGGATTAAAGGATGTACACTTTTTTATTTTGAGACACACTGTTAAATTCCCTGCCTTCTTTAAAATAATCTGATTAAGTCTTTTATTAAGCACCAAGCTCATTCTTACCAAAATTCATTTTGTTACTCTGTTGTAATACAGTGAAACCCTTGGGGCTACAGAAGTAGATGATTCTATTCACTCCTTGCTATGGTTCCCCACCAAAACTCATGTTCAAATTTGATCTCTAATGTGGTAATGTTGAGAGGCGGGGCCTAATTAATGGGAGGTGTTCGGGTTATAAGGGCTCTGCCTTAGAGGGTGGTGGCTTGGTGCCCTTCTTATGGTAGTGAGTAAATTCTCACTCTGGTGAGACTGGATTAGCCTTTAAGGGAATGGATTAGTTTTCAAGAGAGTGGGTCATTACAAAGCCAGGACAGTCTCAGGTTTTCTCTCTTCACACGTGCCTGCTTTCCCTTTGACCTTCTCCTCCATGTTATCATGCAGCGTGAAAGTCCTCAACAGAAGCCAGGGCCATGTCCTTGAACTTCCCAGCCTGCAGAACCATGAGCTAGATAAAACTCTTTTCTTTATAAATTACCCAGTCTTGGGTATTCTATTATAGCAAAACAAAATGAAGACACGCCTACATTAAATTTCATCGGTTCTTGTAATTTTTTAACCTTTTCCTTTATTGTTTGTCACATCACAGTGCCATCACTATATTGCCTATTGCACTTCTTCCGCACTTTCATTGGAAAACTTGGAAACTAGAGAACTTAACATGCTAAAACTGAGATCGAATTTTTTTTTAACACCTGAAAATGTTTCCAACCAGGACACATTTAATAATTTAATCAGAAGAAAACATAAGCTGGAAGAATCAATTGCTTCTAGAACCCTGTGGGTCCTGCGTCCAAAGGCAAAGAGCTGGGCTCTGATGCACACAATTTTCCTACTTGGTAATCATTCTAATGCATCTTATTTTCTTTCTAGAAGTGATTTTAGAACAAAGACCTAGAGCGCTCACCATCAGAACGAATCTGAGCAACAGCGTTCTACTCTCTTGACAACTGCGCAGTACACAACAAATATACACCAAGTGAGTGAGCGGTGGTGAAATCACTGCCAAAGCCAGAAATCTACAAAAGACACATGGGCCAAGATGCTGAAGGGCTGGGACTCACACCACCTGTGGAGATCAGTGGCGGGAGGCAAGAGGAACACGCACCTTGGGTGAAGGGCCTGGCAGGGCAAGACTGCAACAGTGTGGATTCAGTGCAGATTCAACTTCCAGCAAAGGGGGAACCTGACGTCCCAGGGCTAGCACCTCAGGCCCACCTCAGCCCCTGCCCCCGGCAGCCTATCCCTAGCGAGATTCAAGATCAAATTAAAAATGAAATTTTTAACTATCCAAACATGAGTAGATATGGTAAATGCTATTTTAACCTCTCAGAGGCCCTTTCATGCTTCCAGATTTTAGAGGAGTAAGGTTCCCAGATCATAAGTTTTAGACAGGTGAAATGTCATCACTATTATTATTAATATACTCATATTTTCATATGGAAAGATCTAGTTTAAAAAAAACAAAAGGCAAATGGATTAGAAAATTAGCATAATGCCACTATTTCAATAAGTATCATAATAACAACATAGATATCATTGTAAAATTATATGTAATCTATTTGTTATATTGGTCTATTCCATCCCTACACACAGACAGTTGGTTCCACAGACTACTGTAGAGGACATACGTGGCTTATCATTCGATATCTCCCCCTTCATTCTGGAACCACTATCTTAAATTTATTTTGAGTAACTATCCTTTCCCCATCATTACCTATGTATCAATATTACCATCTCAGTAAATTGTTCAGGATAAGCATATGAACTAACTAGAATCAGTACGACAAAAGGCGACCTTTGCTAGGATTTCTGAAGAACTTGTACTCTCCCTTTCTTGCATCCTCCTTTCCCTTCTTCCACTTCCTTCTCTCTCTCTCTGTCTCTTCCTTTCTCCTCCCCCAAAGGTACAATAGAGAAGTCCATCATTCTTCTCCAGGATGTCGGGGTATGATGACATAGAATCTAGAGCTAAGGGAGTAGAGATGAAGTTATGGAATGAAACCTTAGAGTAAAGGCAAAAAGAGGGTGCAGAGCCAAAAGATGGGACCTGGAGATAATTGACCCCTGAATCAAAATACACCTGGACTTTTAAGTCACATGTGCTTGTTTAAGCTGGATTTTTGTCATTTGCAATATAAAGAGCCCCAAGCCCTATAGCTAGAACCTTATACTGGTATCTAGTCTTCAGACTTTGAGTACCATCTTTATTGAAAAAGCTGCCACAAAACTACTTGTCAAGTTTTGATCTAACAATAATGATTTTGCTGTTTGAGCAAAAATCTAACATTAATTCTATCAGTTTTAAGGCTAAAATTTTTCCTTTAAAACTTTTATCTTCTAACACATATTCTAAAATCACTTGCATCAGTAATATATATCTGAATACTGACAGAAACTCAGCACACAATTTCCAAGTCTTACAAACTCTGAAGAGAAACGGTGAAGAATGTTCAATAAGATTGCTAAAGTAAAAAGTTATAGAAGAATCAAAGAGTAAAACACAGAATAACACCTAGCTATTTCTTTTTCCTGTCATTTTGCTCCCTGACTTTAGGATTTTTAAGTGTCTTTCTGAAATGAAAGCTACGCAAGATCTAGCTGGCCAATATTCCCGGTGGTACTATACTTGGCAATGATTTAATTAAATCAATCATTAAACCAGACCAGTTACCTAATTCCATCTAATTCTGATGAAGAACATACAATTTAACCTCTGGAATACCACATTTATCTAATATTCATTCAACTGTTTAAACATGTAATTTCATTTCTAAGAACTGAAAAAAATTTAACTTACCTCAATTGTTTCGCATAATTCTGTTCGATTTCTATCCTCTCTTTAACAAATTTGGCATATCTTTCCAAGAAATCAATTCCCCATTGTGTATGCTTGTCTAAGCTGTCGAACTGATCCTAGAAAAGGAAGATTAAAACATATTTTTTAAGTCTCAAATTTTATCCAAACATATTTTAATCATCTTCTGATTTTTGTACAGAGAAGTAATGAGGTATAAAGGCAAAAAACCTACGTTAATCTGGTGGTCCCTATTCACCTCACCCTCTAAGACCCAGAAATAGGCTTCTAAGCATAAATCATATTACTTTATGCCTAAATGCCTTTACCCACATGGTTCCCCGTGGTTGAACATCCGTCCTTAGTCACCTTTTTGCAATCAATTCTTATTCCCCCTTTGAGAGATGGCCAATTCCTAGCTACTGGACAACCAGAGATCTTATTCCCCCTCTGAAATTCAGTTCAGGCATTATCTCCTCCAGAAAATGGTCCTAAACCCTCAGAGTAGGATAAATGGCCTTTCTCTAAGTCCCCAAGTTTCCCTAAAATTACTATCTTACTCACTTGCCATACTATACTGAGGCAAAAATCATGTATTATTTATTCAACTCTGAAACCTCAAGGCCTAATAACAATGCTTGGCACCACAGTAGGCATTGAACAAAGAACTGTTTAGCTGAACAAAATTGAATATACCTGAGTTCAAATTCTGGGATCTGTCATTAACCAGATGTCTGACCACTGAGCAAGTTATCAAAGTTCTTTGAATTTTTTCCATCTTACAATGGGAGCCCCATCACCCACTTCATAGGCCTGTGGTGATGTTATTTAAAACATTCTGTAATGCAGTAAATATGGCACTAACATATAACAGTATTATTGCCCTGCAAGGCTCTCTCAGTCCTTAAAGATAGTCCCTTCTACCTGCTACTAGAGAAACGATTAATATCATTCCCCTTTAAGAATAATCTCCAAATAGATTAACAACTAATAACTGCTCTCTCCCTCTCACATATCAAAAGTCTACAATACTAAAAAATATTCAAATATCATCCCTTTCTATATTTCCAGGTTTTTTTAAAATCACCCATGGTTTAATCACATTTGTTATTTTCAAATGAAATCCCTCCCTTTACCTTTAATCTCTGTTCCACCTTAAAGCATTTTATTATAAAATTCTACTCCTAAAGGCAAATTCTCTCTAAACAACAGAGACAGAATTCATCAGGTCATAGTTTGGTATTATGACTCCAATTCCATTCCTCTAAGCAACTTTCTGATTACCATTTGAATGTAGCAAGAAAACGCACTGCTCAGTAAACTTAATCTGTGTAGTATGTCCTATTACAAATTGAAATTCTCCTTCAAATTGAAAAACTCTCAACCAAAAACGATACTCTGAAGCTGAAACAATCTTCATTAATTTTCCCAAACTGCTTCAAAGGCTTGTCTTCCCACAAGAACTCTTTTTCATCAAATAATTATATTACACTTCTTTATCCTCTAGATGAAGTCTCTGAATGTTTTTGAGGTTTTCTTTTGCTGGCCTGAATTTTTTCATCACAAACCCTATCAGTAAAAAATCTGAACAAATACCTCAACTATAACTGTACTTATTTATATATTAAATATTACACTACTAAATTGTATAGTTATGAAATCCATAAAAATAGAAACTTTAAAATTATAAAAATGAAATAAACTTCATTTAATTTTTTTTAACTAATTTAACAAAAGCCTTTGGGCCATGACTTTAAAATATTACCAGTAATTTTTAGTGAGAGCAATGAATCAACTATGCTTCATTATTTCTAAAATCCAGGTTTAACACTTAATGGTAAAATAATCTGAAGGTCTTGATTCTAAACTGTAATATTTAGTTTTTAGTGCTTGTCATATGCAGGAAACCAAAGGCACCTCATCATAAAGATACAAAGATCTCAATGGGAAAAAAAAATCACTGTTGTCTACACTTTCTAATTTGTTTTTCAACCCCATCCAACAATATGCGAAAGTTTATGTTAAAATTTTGCTAAATTTCCTTGATGTCAGTTTGTTATTTTTACAAATTAATCAGAAAATACTTCATCTTTATATTTTTTTTTAACAAATGGGTTCAAATCCCACTGAAACTGACTGTGATGGTTAATTTTATGTGTCATCTTGACTGACCCAGAGTGCCCAAATATTTACTTGGCCAAACATTATTCTGGATTTTTTTTCTGTGAAGGTGTTTTTTAGATGAAATTAACATTTAAATAGGGGAATTAGGAGTGAAGCAGATTACCCTCCAAAACATGGGTAAGCTTCATCAAATCAGTTGAAGACTTTTATAGAACAAACACTGATCTTCCCCCAGTAAGAGGCATTCTGCCAGCAGACTGCTTTTGGTCCCTGCAACTGTTCCCTGGGCCTTACCCTGCAGATTTGGGACTTCCAAGACTCCACAATCACATAAGACAAGTCCTTATAAGAAATTTTCCAATATATGTACATACATTCTATTGATAATGTTTCTCTGGAGAACCCTGACTGACACAATGACTTCAAAACAAGAAATTTCTGTTTCTAAGAGTTTTAAGTGTGCAGATATAATAATATTAGCAGATGACATAGATCATTTTCAGCTACAAAATTATATAATGGATACATTTCCAAACCTTCATCATCAAAATGCTTTCTCTATAGTTCAAATTTCTTCAGAAATTCACTCACCATTAAAATTTCCCTTTAATCTTGAAAGGACAGATTAAATTTTCTCAAAAATACCTAGTAGATAAACACATTACTAACAGCCACTTATTAAACAAAGGTCAACAAATTTCAGCCAGCCAGGAGATAAACAGCAAACCGTGTGAAACAAAGATTTTTTGTTTTTGTTTTTTAATTTTTAATTATTATAGATGCATAATTGCAAGTCTTTATAGGGTACATGTCATGTTTTGATACAGGGATACAATATAAATTAATCAAATCAGGGCAACTGCAGTATCCGTCAAGCATTTAACATTTGTATTAGGAATATTCCAGTTCTACTCTTTTAGTTATTTTAAAGTATACTCTGACTTGTTGATTATACTCACTTTGTTGTTGTGCTATCAAATACTGTTCATTCTATCTATTTTTGCACCCATTAACCATCCCCACTTTATGCCCCCCTCCCTACTACCCCTTCTCAGCCTCTGGTAACTGTCATCCTACTCTGTCTCCATGAGATTGTTTTCAATATTTGGCTCCCACATATGAGTGAGAACATGTGAGATATGTCTATCTTTCTGTGCTTGGCTTATTTCACTTAACAATGGGTTCTCCGGTTCCATTCATATTGTTTCAAATGGCAGGATTTCATTCTTTTTGTGTCCATATAATATTCCATGATGTATATGTACCACAATTTCTTTATCCATTCGTATGCTGATGAACACTTAGGTTGGTTCCACATCTTGGCTATTATGAATAGTGCTACAATCAACATGGGAATGCAGATATCTTTTTGATATACTGAATTTCCATCCTTTGGATGTATACCCAGCAGTGGGATTGCTGGGTCACATGGTAGTTCTATTTTCAGTTTTTGAGGAATCTCCATACTGTTCTCCATAGTGGTTGCACTAATTTACATTTCCCCCAACAGTGTATGAGTGTTCCCCTTTCTCCACATCCTCATCAGCATTCCTTATTGCCTTTTTGATAAAAGCCATTTTAACTAGGGTGAGATGATATCTCATTGTAGTTTTGATTTGCGTTTCTCTGATGACTAATGATGTTGAGCATTTTTTCACATATCTGTTGGCCATTTGTCTTCTTTTGAGAAATGTCTATTCCTTTGCCCATTTTTAATCGGATTAGTTTATTTTTTTCCTATCAAATTGTTGGAGCTCCTTATATATTCTAGATATTAATCCCTTGTCAGACAGGTAGTTTGCAAATATTTTCTCCCACTCTGTGTGGGTTGTCTCTTCACTTTGTTGTTTCCTTTCCGATGCAGAAACTTTTTAGCTTGATGTGATCCCATTTGTCTAATTTTGCTTTGGTTGCCTGTGTTTTGCCAGTATTACTCAAGAAATCCTTGCCCAGACCAATGTCCTGAAGTGCTTCCCCAATGTTTTCTTTTAGTGTTTCATAGTTTTAGGTCTTAAGTCTTTAACCTACTGTGACTGGATGTTTGTATATAGTGGTATCTAGTTTCATTCTACTGCCTGAGGATATCCAGTTTTCCCAACACCATTTACTGAAGAGACTCCTTTCCCCACTGTATGTTCTTGGCACCTTTGTCAAAGATAAGTTCACTATATATGTGTGGATTTATTTCTGGGTTCTCTATTCTGTTCCATTGGTCTATGTGTCTGTTTTTATGCCAGTGCCATGCTGTTTTGATTACTACAGCTCTGTAGTATAATCTGAAGTCAGGTTATGTGATTCCTCTAGTTTTGTTCCTTTTGCTCAGGATGGCTTTAGCTATTCTGGGTCTTTCGTGGTTCCATATAAATTTTAGGATTATTTTTTCTATTTCTGTGAAGAGTACCACCGGTATTTTAATGAGCATTACATTTGATCTGTAGATTGCTTTGGGTAGTACAGACATTTTAACCATATTGATTCTTCCAATCCATGAGCACAGATTATCTTTCCATTTTTTTGTGTCTTCTTCAAATTCTTCCATAAAGTTCTAAGGTTTTCATTATAGAGATCTTTCACTTCTTTGGTTAAATTTATTCCTAGGTATTTTATTTTATTTGTAACTATTGTGAATGGGATTCACTTTCTTGGTTTCTTTTTCAGATTGTTTACTGTTGGCATATAGAAATGCTACTGATTTTTGTATGTTGATTTTGTATTCTGCGACTTTACTGAAGTTATCAGTTCTAATAGTTTTTGGGTGGAGTCTTCATGTTTCTCTAGATACAGTATCATATAGTCTGCAGACAAGGCTAATTTGACTTCTTTCTTTCCAATTTGGATGCCCTTTATTTCTTTCTCTTGTCTGACTGCTCTAGCTAGAACTTCCAGTACTATGCTGAATAACAGTGGTGAAACTGGGTATCCTTGTCTTGTTCCAGATGTTAGAGGAAAGGCTTTTTCAGTTCTTCTCCATTCAGCCTGATACTAGCTGTGGGTATGTTATATAGGGCTTTTACCATGTTGAGGTAAGTTCTTTCTATACCCAGTTTTTTGAGAGTTTTTATCATAAAGCCATGTTGAATTTTATCAAATGCTTTTTTGGCATCAGTTGAAATGATCATATGGTTTTTGTTTATGAATCTATTAATGTGATATATGTCTACTGATTTGCATATGTTGAACCATCACTGAATCCCTGGGATGAATCCCACTTCATCATGGTGAATGATCTTTTTAATGTGCTGTTGAATTCAGTTTGCTAGTATTTTATTGAAGATTTTTGACAGGGTCTCTCTCTTTTGCCTAGGCTAAAGTGCAGTGGCATCATCATAGCTCACCACAACCTCAAACTCCTGGACTGACATGATCCTCCTGCCTCAGCCTCCCAAGTAGCTGGGACTACAGGTGCATGCCACTACACCCAGATAATTTTTCTTATTTTTTTGTAGAGATGGGATCTCGATACTGCACAGGCTGGTCTCGAACTCCTGGCCTCAAGTGTTCCTCCTGCCTCAGCCTTCTGAAGGATTACAAGCATGAGCCACCACCCTTGGCCTGAAACAAAGATTTTCAATTGTCCTTCCCTATCCCATCTGGAAACACGGTAAATAGTCTATATCCTATATTTTAAAAGTATTATTTTTATAAAATTAATAATAAAGTATTAATAATAATACTTTAATACTCTGTGGACTTCCTCCTTTAATTTCCTTTGCTTACCTATAAATGATAAAGTGAATAAACTGCAACCTTATTCCAATTTCCTTTTGAAAATTCCAGTCAATGCATTACTTTATCAGTGGTTATTATGTGCTTTTCTCATTAAACACTGTTTCTGCTAAGTCATTTTCTGTTGAGAATAAACCTTCAACACATCTTTCCTTCAGTGGTTCACAACAAAGCAGTTCTATCTGTACTTCATTATTGAAACACACTCTAGCAAACATTACAAGCTGAGAGTGTTAGAAACATCTGTACTTTAATCAAATTGTATGACAAACTTTCAGTGTTTACTTTTTCCTAAAAAATATTTCTTTAGAGGTGTTTGCTATGTACCTTATAATAGCATTTGTCAAAATAATTTACTCTGTCACCATGGAGTTTTACACATACTATATCACCATTTTTACCACACAAGGAAGAGCAAGTATGGCATAAGAAATATACATTTGAGGCTGGGCACAGTGGTTCACGCCTGTAATCCTAGCACTCTGGAGGCCAAGGCAGGAGGATCCCTTGAGGTCAGGAGTTTGAGACCAGCCTGAGCAACAGAGAGACCCCAAACTCTACCAAAAAATAGAAAAGAATTAGCTGGGCATGGTAGCGAACATCTGTAGTCCCAGCTACTCGGAAAGCAGGCAGGAGGATCACTTGAGCCCAGGAGTTTGAGGCTGCAGTGAGCTATGCTGATGTCACTGCACTCTAGCCAGGGCGATAGACTATCTCAAAAAAAAAAATATATATATATATATATGTATATGTATATGTGTGTGTGTGCGTGTGTCTATATGTGTATACACACACACACACGTGCGCGCACACATGTGGTCTCTGCTATTGGTTCCTGGCACAGAGCTTCTAAAATCCTTGGAATTACCTCAGTGATAGGAGTGAAAGAAGCATCTTTTGTTATTTATAATAAGATCCCTTTCAACTATATCTAAATTTATGCTAATAAGGCAACTTTGAAGGATGTGGGCTGGCAGCCATGTGATTAGAGGGTTGGAACTTTCAGCCCCCACCTCCAACCTCCTGAGAGAGGAGAAGGGGTGGAGATGGAATTCAATCACCAATAACCAATGATTTAATGAATCCCTACCTAATGAAACCTCCACAAAAATCCTAAACAAGTTTGGAGAGATTCCAAGTTGGTTAACATAGCCATAGGCTGAAAGGGTGGGGCACCTCAACTCCACAGGGACAAAAGAGCCTGTGTTCTGGACCTTTCTAAACCTTACCCTACCTACCTCTTCATCTGGCTGTTTATCTGTATCCTTTATAATAGCCTGCATAATAAATTAGTAATAGTAAGTAGTGTTTCCCTGAGTTCTTTGAGGCATTATGGAACCTGACAAGGTGATCTTAGGAACCCTTGATTTGTAGCCAAGTCAGTCAGAAGTACCAGAGGCCGAGGACTTGCAACTGATACCTGAACTGGGAACAGTCTTCTGTGGTCTGCACGAACTCCAGGTAGATAGTGACAGAACTAAAATGAATTGTAAGACACCGAGTTGGTGTCCAGAGAGTTGGAGAATCCGTTGTTCGTGTGGAAAAGCCCCACACATTTGGTGCCAGACAATAGTTTTCCCTCTGAGCAAGTATATCTATAATTGTGTGCTATCGTTCACCATTGCACATTAGTGTTTTTTCTTTCAGATTGAAGAATTCCCTTTAGCATTTCTTGTAAGACAGGGCTGGTGATGGTGAATTCTCTGAGGTTTTGTTTATCTGGGAAAGATTATATCATTCCTTAATATTCAATGGATAATTTTGCTGGATACAATAGTCTGTGATGGCAGGTGTTTTTCTTGGAGCACTTTGAAAATGTCATTCCGCTCCCTTCCGGCCTGTATGGTTTTTTCCATTGAGAAGTTTGTTGCCAAATTAGAGCTCCTTTATATGTTATCTGCTTCATTTCTCCTGCTGCTTTTAGAATACTGTCTTGTTCCTGACCTTTGAAGGTTTGATTAATATATGCCTTGGGGTAGTCTTATTTGGCTTGAATCTATTTTTGGTGTTCTCAGACCTTCCTATACTTGGATATTTACACCTTTCTCAAGTTTTGGAAAGTCTTCTATTTCTTTGAATAAGCTTTCTACTCCTTGCCCTTATTCAGCTACCTCTTGAACACCAATAATTCGTAGATTTGATATTTTGAGGTAATTTTTTATATCTTGTAGGTGGTTTTTGTTCTTTTCATTCTTTTCTTTTTTATCCTCTGACGGTGTATTTTCAAATAGTTCTTCACTTCAGCAAATGTATTTCTCAGTTCAATTTCTTTGTTAAATTTTTCTGATAAATTTTTGAATTGCTTTTCTGCTATCCTAGAGATCATTGAATTTCCTTAAAACTGCTATTTTTGGTTTGTTTTTATTTTTTAAAGACGATGTCTTGCTCTATTGCCCAGGCTGGAGTACAGTGATGTGATCACAGCTCATTGCAGCCTCCAACTCCTGGGCTCAAGTTATCCCCCTGCTTCAGCTTCTTGAGCAGCTATGACTACAGGCATGCACCACCACATGTGGCTAATTTTTTTAAATTTTTGTAGAAACAGGGTCTCACTATTTTGCCTAGGCTTGTCTCAAACTCCTTGCCTCAAGTGATCATCCTTGCCTCAGCCTCCCAAAGTGCTGGGATTACAGGCATGAGTCACCACGCCCAACCAAAATTGCTATTTTGAATTCTTTGTCAGAAAGCTCACAAACTGCCATCTCATTAGGCTCAGTCACTGGATTTTTGCTTTGGCCTTTTCGGGAGACTGTGGTTCCCTGTTTGCTCTTCTTTCTTTTGGGTATACATCTATGTCTTTGCACTGAAGGATGAGTTATCTATTCCAGTCTTCTCTGGCTTGTTTTGGTTTTTATTGGATATATTTGCTTAGCAAATCTTTATTGCTAGGTTGCCGCCTGCTTTTCAGCTCTAGGTGGTGTCTTAATCCCAGGTTCACCCCAGCTCTAGTAAATGATCAGAGCACTGCCTATCCCAAATGAGGGAGGTCCCAAAGGGATTATGCCAGCAGTGTAGCAAGGCTTGCTAGGGGTTTGCACCTGTGGAACGTACCTCCTACAGTGTGGTGCTGCTGAACAGCAGTCTGATTTGGCATCTCCTTTGGTCAAGTTACAGAGCAGAGTTTCGAGGGCTGGAGATGTTAGTCCACCCTTTCTCTCTTCGTCTCCGCTTGTCCTCAGTGATATTTCTCCCTTCAGGCAGTCACCACGCTTCCTATGGGTTAAAGACAGGCCTCCTACCAGGGAACTAAAGATAGTGGGGAAGGTGGTTGAACACCTCAATGTCACTTTTTCCAGTGTAGAAAATGTGAGTTGGGTGAGATTTTCCGGATGCTTGGTGCCAAACAAAATGAAGGGAAGGGGCTTTGCAGATGTGGAAGTCCTATTTTCTTACCGTCTGCTCAGAGTTTTTTCACTTCTCCGTGGCCGCAGAACTGTCTCATCCTCATATTTCAGTTCTGGGTGATTGTTGGTGAAAATGTCAGCACAGTATTATTTGTTTTTGGCTTTCTGTAGGGGGTAGTGAAGCCAGCTTGCTTCTATACCACCACTTTGGAACTGGCAGTCCGTCTTTCATTACAAAGTTAGAAATTTCAAAAGAAGCTTCCAGTAACCCATGTTCATAGCAGCATTATCCACAACAGTCAGAAGGTGGAAGCAATCCACTTATCCATCAACAGGTAAATGGGAAGACAAAATGTAGTATATACATACAATGATTATTCGGCCTTAAGGAAATTCTGACAAGTGTTGTAAAACATGGATGAACCTTAAGGACATTACGCTAAGTGAAATAGGACAGTCACAAAAGGACAGATACATTATGATTCCACTTATATGAGATACCTAGAGTAGTCAAAATTAGAGAAAAGGAATTACAATCGTGGTTGCCAGGGGCTGAGGGTAGGGAAGAATGGGGAGTTACAGTTTAACGGGTAAAGAGTTTCAGTTTTACAAGGAAAAGAATTCTGGAGAAAGATGATGGTGATGGTTGTACAACAATATGAATGTACTTAATGCCAGAAAACTATAACTTAAATATGGTTAAGATGGTAAATTTTGTATGTGTTTTACCACAATAAAAAAATTATTTCCCTCCCCTAGAAAAATCCGTTGTGATTCAACTATTAATTGCCCTTCTCCTCGAAACAAATTGATCTTTTTACTGTGACTTTTCATCACTCCAGAAAAAAAGCCAGTACCTATTTACAAGTTACTCCCAATTTCCCCCTCTCTGCCAACTACTGTTTTAGGAAACTGTTAATCTTTCTGTCTCTACAGATTTATCTATTCTGGACATTTCATATAAATGGAATCTTATAATATGTGGTATTAGTGACTGGCATGTTTAAATTAGCATAATGAAAGTAGTAGAATGGTGGTTACCAGGAGTTGGAGGGAGGAGAGAATGGAGAATTACTGCTTAATGGGTAGAACTGCAGTTTGGGATCATGAAAAAGTTCTAGGGATGGATGGTAGCGATGGTTGCACAACCATGTGAACGTATTATACTTAATGCCAGCGGACCGAACACTTAAAATGGTTTAAACGGTAAATGTTATGTTATCTATATTTCCAGCTTACCAAATTTTTTAAACAGAGGCTTCTAAATATTATCAATAAATTTAATGAAATTTGGTATGGTCTTGACTGGTCACATGACTTTTAACATCACTAAAAAACTGCAGAGGTCATGGTCTGGATTCTTATTTTTTTAATCTTTTGGTAATTATGATGGCCTCATATGATTATCTAATTAAAAAGGCACAAAATATACTCAGAGTAAGCTTCATTACTAACAGTAACAGATCAGTGGTCATATTTCGAATAATCCTCTCAATAATTTCCTGGCGGGAGAAAAGAGGGCGAAGGGGGAAGCAACCTCTAAACCACACAATTACATAGCCATTGCATTGCTTTTTTGTTGTTGTTAATAAATATTGCTTCTGGGTTTTTTTCTCAGATATTAATATATTAAGATGAGAACCATCAGCCAGGCCATTTCTTATTCCTATGTTCACATTAAAGTATTCTGGATAATCCATGATTTCTTTACAGGAAACTGGCTTTTTGGTTTTTTTGTTTGTTTTGTTCTTTTAAGAGATTGGGTTTCGCTTCTGTTGCCCAGGCTGGATGGAGTACAGTGGCATTAAAATAGCTCCCTGCAGCCTCAAACTCCTGGGCCCAAACAATCCTCCTACCTAAGCATCCCAAGTAGCTGGGATTACAGGTGCCAGCCACCACATCCACTTTATAGGAATCTTTTTAAGTCCAAGACAAGACACCAGGGTCAATTCATATTTTAAATACTAGTAAAGCATTGTATTTCTTATTGATTATATAACATATATAAATAGACGTCCTAAGCCCTTTTTCACTTATCTCAGTAGATCATCTTGTGTGCTGTTCTTTGACAATACATGCTTTAAACAATGCATTATCCTTTATCTATATCCAGTGATTTCTACCCTACTGATACGATCTTATTGGTTTTTTTTTCCTTGTTGTTATCTCTTCCAATTCTAGTACCCAAATAGAATTCCTGCTTTCCATTCTTATCACTTTCCAAATAAAATGAAGATCACCTTGCTCCGAATTTACATATTCCCCTATGTCTATTTAAAGTTCTTTCAGGATTGTCAAAGAACAATTATAACATCTAAAAGAATCGTGTTAGACTGTTTTAAAAAATTAAAATGACATTTTTATTTTATCCAATACTCAAAATCATTCATGCTATAATTTCACTAGATAGAACCCTGGACTGTATCTATATATTAGCTCTCTTCAAAAGTACTTTTAGAGTTGATCACCATAACAAATGTGTTAAAGCTCAACTACTAAGAATATTGAGAAACTGTAGTCAAATTTCATTTTTCATTTACTGAAGGTTAAATTACATATTATAAAAATCTCTTTGGACACAATTCTTTTTTAGGTTTTAAATTTATTTTTAATTGACAAAAACTGTACATATGGATATAATTCTCAACCGTTATTGCTGATTTTAAATATTCAGAAATAGCATCAGATAACTGTACAAAACATAAGAGAAGCCCAATTAAGTGATTAACTATATTTGACTGAGGTTTTACTATATTTTTTAAAGAAATAGGTCCGAAATAAAAGTCAATTTTAAAAAACAGCAATCAGGCTGGGCGTGGTGGCTCACGCCTGTAACCCTAGCACTCTGGGAGGCCAAGGCAGGAGAATCACTCGAGGTCAGGAGTTTGAGACCAGCCTGAGCAACAGCGAGACCCCATCTCTACTAAAAATAGAAAGAAATTAGCTGGACAACTAAAAATATATAGAAAAAATTAGCCGGGCATGGTGGCATATGCCTGTAGTCCCAGCTACTCAGGAGACTGAAGCAAAGGGATCGCTTGAGCCCAGGAGTTTGAGGTTGCTGTGAGCTAGGCTGACACCACGGCACTCTAGCCCGGGCAACAGCGCCAGACTCTGTCTCAAAAAAAAAAAAAAAAAAATAGCAATCAGCTTTAAAAAGCAGCATAAAGGTAAAATACAGGTTTAGCTACACATGAAACAAGGGCTCTTCTTTGTAATCACTGTGAGGGGGGAAAAAAACCTGACTTGAAAAAAAACTACAGGAAGATATTGCTGGTTTTGTTCCAAACCACTGCAATACAGCAAATATCAAAGTAAAGTGAGTATCAAATTCTTTGGTTTCCCAGTACATATAAAAGTTATGTTTATACTACAGAGTAGTCTATTAAGCATGCAATAGTATCATGTATAGAAAAATAATGTACATACCTATTTACAATAGTTTATTGCTAAAAAATACTAATGATCATTTGAGCCTTCAGCAAGTCATAACCCTCTTGCTGGTGGAAGGTCTTGCCTTGATTTTAACGGTTGCTAACTAATCAAGGTGGTAGTTGCTGCAGGTTGGTGTGGTTGGGGCAATTTCTTAAAACAAGACAATAATGAAGTCAGTCACATTGATTGTCTCTTTTTTCTTTCACAAAATATTTCTCTGTAACATGAGATGCTGTTTGATAGCATTTTATCGACAGCAGAATTTCCTTCAAAATTAGATTCAATATTCTCAAACTCTGGTACTACTTTATCAACTAAATGGATGTACTCTAAATCCTTTGTTGTCATTTCACAACAATCTTTCACCAGGAATAGGTTCCATCTGAAGAAACCACTTTCTTTGTTCGTGCATAAGAAGCAATTCCTCATCTGTTCAAGTTTTATCATGAGATTGCAGCAAATCAGTCACATCTTCAGGCTCTTCTTCTAATTCTAGTTCTTTTGCTCTTTCCACCACATCTGCAGCAACTTCCTCCACTGAAGTCTTAAACCTCTCAAAGTCATTCATAAGGACCAAAATCAACTTGTTCCAAACTCCATTTAATGTTGATACTTAGACTTTCTACCATAAATCATGAATGTTCTTAATAGTATCTAGAATGGTGAATCCCTTCCAGAAGGTGACGTGGCCCGTTTCTAGGGGCCGAGGAGTGAACACAGAGACAAAAGACACAGACACACACAAAGACCGTACATGACTGCAGCAAAGCTTTTTGCTGTAGTTTCTTTATTTATAACACAGCCTGTTTGGCAACTGTCCCACAACAATTTCTTTGTTCCCACACTGTCCCGACTCAACACATCCCTGTTCCTTGTTGTTTCGTCTCCGGCGAGCAGATGTTTGCATCTAAATTCTCTTGTCCCTCCTGTTTGCAGGGTTACGGCGCCCTGGACTTGCGTGCAAGGCCACAGACATGTTCTTGAGAAAAACAACAAGGAACCGTTCCCAAAGTGTCCTCTACAAGAAGGTTTTTAATTACTTTGCTCAGATCAATCAGAGGAATCACTATCTATGGCTGCTATACCCTTACAAAATGCATTTCTTAATAACAAGACTTAAAAGGTCAAAATTACTCAATTCATGGGCTGCACAATGGATGCTGTGTTAGCAAGCAAATAAACAACATTAATCTCCTTGTATAGCTCCATCAGAGCTCTTGGGTGACCAGGTGCACTGTCAATTAGCAGTAATATTTTAAAAGAAATCTTTTCTTCTGAGCAGCAGGTCTCAACAGTGGGCTTAAAATTTTCAGTAAACCATACTGTAGTCATCCAGGCTTTTTTGCTTCATGTATAGAGCAGATGCAGAGTAGGTCTAGGATAATTCTTAAGGGCCATAGGGGCCAGGCATGTTGGCTCACAGCTGTAATCTCAGCACTCTGGGAGGCCAAGGTGGGAAGATCACTTAAGGCCAGGAATTCAAGATCAGTTGGGCAACACAGCAAGACTGTCTCTACAAAAAAATATTTAAATTATATGGGTATGGTGGCACACGCCTGTAGTCCCAGCTACTAGGGAGCCTGAGGCAGGAGGATCTCAGGAGCCCAAGAGTTCAAAGATGCAGTGAGATGCTGTCTCTAAAAACCAAAAAAAAAATTTTTTAAAGGGAGGCCATAAGATTTTCAGAATGATAAACGAGCACTGGCTTCAACTTACAGTCACCATCAGCATTAGCCCCTAATAAGAGAGTCAGCCTAGCCTTTGAAACTTTAAAGACAGGCATTGAGACTTCTCCTAGATGACATCATCTTCCAGTAGAAGGCTGTTTCATCTACATTGAAAATCTGTTGTTTAGAGTAGCCACCTTCATCAATTATCTTAACTAGATCTTCTGGATAACTTGCTGCAGCTTCGACATCAGCACTGCTGCTTCACCATGCATTTTTATGTTATAGAGATGAATTCTTTCCTTAAACCTCATGAACCAACTTCTGCTAGCTTCAATTTTTTTTTTCTGCAGCTTGCTCACCTCTCTCAGCCTTTATAGAATTAGAGAGAGTTATAGCCATGCTATGGACTAGGTTTTTTCACGTAAGGGAATGTTGTAGCTGGTTTGATCTATCCAGACCACTCAAATTTTCTCCATATGAGCAATAAGACTGTTTTTGCTTTCTTATTCATATGTTCACTGGAGTAGCACTTTTAATTTCCTTCAAGAACTTTTCCTTTGCTCTTACAATGTGGCTAACTGCTTGGGTACAAGAGGCCTAGCTTTTGGCTTATTTCAGCTTTTGACATGACTTCCTCACTAAACTAAATCATTTCAAGCTTTCTATTTAATATGTGAGACTTGTGACTCTTCCTTTCACTTGAACACTTAGAGGCAACTGTAAGGTTTTGTTTTGTTGTTGATGTTGTTGTTTTGTGAGACAGGGTCTTGCTCTGTCACCCAGGCTAGAGTGCAGTGGCATTATCATAGCTCACTGCAACCTCAAATTCCTGGGCTCAACTGATCCTCCTGCCTCAGCCTCCTGAGTACTGGCCCGTGCCACAACCCCAGCTAATTTTTCTATTTTTTATAGAGACAAGGTTTCACTCTTGCTCAGGATGGTCGCAAACTTCTGGCTTCAAACAATCTTCCCATCTCAGCCCCAAAGTGCTAGGATTACAGACGTGAGCCACCGCACCAGCCTATAAGATTATTAATTGGCCTAATTTCAATACTGTTGTGTCTAAGGGAATAGCGAGGCCCAAGGGAAGAGAGAGAAAGGAAGGGTAAACAGCCAGTCAGTGGAGCAGTCAGAACATGCACAACATTTATTGATTAAGTTCACTCTCTTATATGCATACAATCTGTGGGGCCCCAAAACAATTATAATAGTAACATCAAAGATCACTGATTATAGATCACCATCCATCTCTTTAAAAAATATACAGATAGCTAGATAGATGGATAGATTTAATGTTATGATATTTAAAATACGAAAGAAGCATTTTTAAGGTAAATGTTATTTATGCCATTAAATAATATATCTGGATTTTCAACTAGATATATTAACTGCAATATAGAAAGAAACAGTATAAATATCACAAACTCTAAACATTAAAGACTAAATGATTTAAATTTTGAAAGGAAGGGAGCAGAGAAAATAATTATCACCACTAATATAAAAAAAGGAAAGTAAATAGTAAGAGATCGAAATAAGATTAATGCTTAGTTAAAATATTCAGTGAACAAATATTTATTTTAAGTTGTTCTTTTACTATATATTTTGCTTGAGTCACCTGTAAGTAGAACCCAACATAAATGGATCAACTTTGAAGAGCAAAACACCACCAATTACAAAATTGGTCTCACTACTCTGGATCCAGAGACAACATTAGATCACAAAGCACAAGGTTACCGTTCATTGCTATATACCAGTTTCCAAATAATCAACAAAATAGCTTCATTTGTTCATAGTGATTTAAGTATATTTATGAGATTTAAAGACAATAAATATTAAAACCACAAAAGAGATAACAAAACTCCATCTGACAGTCTAGCACATAAAAGGCACTTAATTACTGAACACAGTCATTCTATTTGTATAGCACTTTGAGACTAACAAAGAGTTTTCACATATATTAACCAGATATCACCTACAAAATCTTATTGACAGAGAGGACATTTTACTAATGCAGAAACCAAGCTTTTGAAATTAAGAAATTCCCCCATTTTCACTCTAATTCTCATTTTCTTTCTACTGCAACACACCATTATTTGGCAAATAAGTTTAGTAATCAATGTTACCCAGAATATTTAAGTGATTTGTCCACCTGGCTAGTAACCAAAATGAGATGGTACTAGACTACCTCAAAGTCATTGCCAGTTTTATACTCCAAGAATCCAAATGATTAACTGCTGTGAATAATTATTTAAAATGATGCACTTCTTTTACTAGGAGAGAAACATAAGGCAGAAAAAAAATCTGCTGGTCACCAGAGAGCTTTAATGAAAGGAACAAATTAAAAATCTCAAAGTTAGAAATTGCCTAAATATATACTCAATGCTTAAACTCTGTTTACAACATTCTTGATAAGTCATTCAATCTTTCTTTAGTGGTCATACCATTAGTAATCAAAACAACTTCATAAGCATGAGAGAAGGTGGCCGAAAAAAGAAGAATGATTTTAACCACCACAATATAAAGTAAAAAGTTCTCAAAATTTAAGAATTAAAGTCACAAAGTCTTAGAATACCCTCCAGACTCTTTAGTTTCAAAGCCTCAGATCATACATCTTCCTACTCCTGCCAGCAAACACTTTGGGCTATGGAAAAGGTCAGGGAAAGGATCAAGACAAATATAAGAAAATAAGCAGTATTCTGAAACTATCTCTGAATTAAAGAATATTAAGTCATGAAACAGGCAACTTATCATCATTTCCCTATTCTACTTTTAGCACTGCTCTTATTCCTATGGATTTATTCCAGATTACTAGCTCAGTCCAACTTCTTCATTTCCTTATCTTTATTATGCTCTCATTTCCTTTTCTTACACATTCATTTTTACCACAGCTTCTGTGAAATGAATCTCTACATCACCGGTGTGGCCCTAAACTTAAATCTTATCATCTCATATTTAAAACTCAAGGAAGCTCTTATTTTCTGTTTCCTTCAGACATTTCTTTTTAACTTTGTAAAAGGTTTAAAGTTATTTTACCTTGTTTACAATGGAACACAACTTAAAATTAAAGCTAGCATTAGCACCAACATAAATGTCCACATTAGAGTTATGTCCATACATAACTCAGATGAATTATATGTTGCTTGAAGGTTCTACTGTACTGTAATTTGTGATAATAAATATTACATTTACTCAATCTTCTTACTTTTAGAAAACTATGTGGTATCTTTAATGTAATTTAAAATAACTTATGTATCACAAAACGCTATAATTGCTTTAGAAGTCGCTATTTAATATTCAATCCTTGTTTTTCTAATTACTTTGATACAGACTTGCATCCAAATGAAGTCCCAATAAAGTACTTTTGGTAAAGCACCAAGGGTCACTACTATTTAAAAAAGATTTTCTTGACTAAGCAGATTAATGTCTTTGCTGTCCTACTTTGGGCTTAACTCTATGCCTCTGATTTTTCTGCCAAAGTTTCTTCAGCACTTCTGAATACCAAACTACTACCAGAAAACATTGTAAAGATCTAAACACAATTGACTTTTCTCCCTCTTTAACTCACATGAACCAAAAAAACTTTTTGTTTCTTTCTTAGCTTCTCATGGACAAAGGAACCAACTTACAATTCAAGATCAACAATTTATCCCCAAAGTAAACGTAGAATTCTGTAAAGTTTAAAAAAAAAAAAAAGTTATTTTTGTTTGCTCATGGTGTTGTTTTATTTGTTTTTTAAAAGACTGATTAAAAAAGTGTATCATTTAGGAAACTCTTTTAGTATCTTTCCATTTAAAATTTTTAATGAAATTTTAAATTAAGTTCTTGGTGCCTTCAAAATCTATTCCAGTGATTCTACTGGAATTTTTTGACTTCTCTTTCTATGACTTTCATCTCCACTCTACCTCAGCAACTCACTCCCATGGTCATCTCCATTATCATTAGCAATAACTGCACTATGTCTCTCCTACCCTAGTTCACTGCAATTAATTTCAAGAATCTTTTTTTTTTTTTTTTTGAGACAGAGTCTTGCTGTCACCCCAGGTAGAGTACAGTAGTGTCATAAGAGCTCACCACAACCTCGAATTCCTGGGCTCAAGAGACCCTCTTGCCTCAGCCTCCCAAGTACCTGGAACTACAGGCTCGCAGACCACACGCAGCCAATTTTTCTATTTTTAGTAGAAACAGGGTCTCACTCTTGCTCAGGCTGGTCTCAAACTCCTGAAGTGAAGCAATCCTGCTGCCTTGGCCTCCGAGAGTGCTAGGATTACAGGCATGAGCCACCACTCTGGCCAAGAATCTCATTTTCGAGTGGCTAGCCCTGTCAACTCACTCCCTCCAATACCCCAAGTCCAGTAATTTTTGGACCCCACAGAGACTGCAATCCACTTATCCTGACACATATTACCATCATTCACCCCCTCCCTGTCTTCATTTCCATCTTTACACAGCCTGGATTCCATGAGCCATCATTATAATCACTCTTTGCAAATACACTCACTGTCCTTGCCCTCTCTTGCTTTGCCAAATTTTAACCCTGATTTTATATTCAGTTTTTCACTAACCCTTCCTCCTCAAGCTGCTGAAGAAAGCTGGAAGAATAAAGAACTTTGCTGACTGGTCATAGTTTGAAATTCACATCTATTAACCTAAAGAGACATTAATGCCACTTAGCCCAAACCCATTCACTATTCCATTATCCTAGCTAACTATCTCATATCTTCTTTTCCTTTAAATTTATACCACTTCCTATCCATCTCACTCTCAGCTAATAACCTTGCTTCCTAATTCACTAAAAGAGAAGCAATCAGAAGAAAATTCCTCATTCTCCAACTTTATTTTTACCTCAAACAACTACGTGCTTTTATTCAGCTTTCTTGCCCATTATTTGGATAAACTATCCACACCCCTAGCACTTTTATTTACCTCAAGAACTAGTACAGTTACAAGTTCAGTTGTTAAAACGTTTAAGACCCTGGGCCTGCATATGCTTGACATATTCCAGGAAGAGCAAGACGCAGCTGAATAAGCAAGCTACAGCTGAATGAGGAGGAGGAACGAGCAGATGTTGAAATGGAGGTGTGTAGGGCCCAGAATGTCAGTCATATATGCCTTATCTTCCACCACAAAGACCTTGGCTTTAACACAGAGTGAGATGGAAATACACTGGAGGGTTTTAAGCATAAACCTGAGATAACCTTACATAGCTTTTCAAATAAATCACTCTGGCTTCTTTATTTATAGAAAATTGACTCCAGGCAAGGAAGATCTTTTAGGGAGGCTACTGCAATACTCCAGACCAGAGACGAGTTTGGCTTGGTCCAGAGTAGAAGCAGCAAAATGGTGACAAGTGGTAAGATTTTGCATATATTCTGAAGGCAATGTCCACAAAATTGTCTGATGTTTTCAGCATGGATTGTGAAAGAAAGACATCAGTTTTGAGCCCCATGAACTAGAAGGATGAAATTGCTTTTAACTAAAAGGGGGGTTCAAGTTTGGGCAGGGGGAAGAAAAAAGTTTTGCTTGTATACAGTTAAGTGTCAGATGTCCTTAAGACATCCAGGTGGATATGCTGAGTGGGCAGCTAAATACATATGTCTGGAATTAACAGGAGTGCTCCTGCTAAAGATATATGGTAAAGTTATGACCCTCGGCCAGGCGCAGTGGCTCATGCCTGTAATCGTAGCACTCTGGGAGGCCAAGGAGGGAGGACTGCTTGAGCTTAGGAGTTCAAGACCAGCCTGAGCAAGAGCAAGACCGACCTGTCTCTACTTAAAATAGAAAAAATTAGCTGGGCATGGTGATACACACTTGTAGTTCCAGCTACTTGGGAGAGTGAGACAGGAGTATCACTTGAGCCCAGGAGTTTGAGGCTGCAATGAGCTATGATGATGCCACTGTGATCCAGCCAGAGTGGTAGAGTGAGACTCTGTCTCACAAAAAAAAGGATATGACCCTTAATGTGATCTCAGTTAAGCTTTGTTGCACGCCAACATTAAGAGGTCAAGGAATTGAGGAGGAATTAGTAAAGGACATTAAGAAGAAGTGACCAGTGAGGTACAAGTGAAATCAGAAAAGTGTGGTGTAATTTATAAGAAATCAAATGAATAACGTATTATTTCAAAGAGGAGGAAATGAATCTACTTTGTCAAGTGCTGTTGAAAGTAATGTGAAGACTAAAAACTGATCACTGGATTTAGCAACATGCAAATCACTGACAGACTTAACAAGAGCAGTTTTATTGAAATAAAGAGGGCAAAAGCCTGACTGAAGTGGGTTCAAAAAAGATTAGGAAGAGAGAAGTTGAAAACTGAATATAGGCATCACTTTCAAGGAATTTTGCTTGAAAAGAGGTAAGAGACATAAAAGATGGCTAATAAGTGGGGTCAAGTGAGGGTGGTTTTTAAGACAGAAGAAACATAGGCTGGGCGCGGTGGCTCACACCTGTAATCCTAGCACTATAGGAGGCGGAGGTGGGCAGATTGTTTGAACTTAGGAGTTCAAGACCAACCTGAGCAAGAGCGAGACCCCGTTTCTACCAAAAATAGAAAGAAATTAATTGGACAGCTGAAAATACATAGAAAAAATTAGCCGGGCATGGTGGCGCATGTCTGTAGTCCCAGCTACTTGGGAGGCTGAGGCAGGAGGATCGCTTGAGCCCAGGAGTCTGAAGTTGCTGTGAGCTAGGCTGACGCCACGGCACTCACTCTAGTCAGGGCAACAAAGTGAGACTCTGTCTCAAAAAAAAAAAAAAAAAAAAGACAGAAGAAATAATATGATTTTATGCTAATGGAAATGATCCAAAAGAAAGGGAAACACTGATAATGTAGAATAAAGGGTAGAACTGCTGGAGCAAGGATCACTGAGCCTTTGCTAAGGCAAAATAATTGGGCACAGTTCTAGATAACTTGGTAGATGTGATGGCGGGAGTGTGCGGAAATTCTCTTGTGATTGTTTCTATTTATTTTCAGTAAAATAGGAGTCAAGGTCTATAGTAAAGTTGAGATTTACTTTTTCAGAAAGTCTTTGAATTAAGAATTATTCTGCTATAGAGCTATCCTTTACCAATTATTATCTTCTTTCTCTTGAAAATTATGGAATTTTATAAGAGTGACCTTTCTATCTGAAATTCTAATAACTAGCTGGGCACATCTCAAGATGCAAATGATCCACATTTTCTTAAATTCCAAAATAACTGTATTATACCAACAAAAATAGTGGTACATCAGTGTATTAAAATAGCACATGGTATTTCAGACTAAACATAAATACTGTAATAAGTATATGTGAATGTTAACATTTTCTATGTTTATTTGAAGCATGTATTCAGCTTTTAGTAGACTATAAACTCTAAGTACAGAATCTATTTCTAATTCTTCTTTGTATTTCCCTTCTAACCTACGGTCATTTACTATCTCTTGATCTCTGAGCCTCACATTCCACATCTGTAAAACTAGAGTATTACATGACTCTGAACTGAGAAGATTAAATGAAATATAAATAAAGCACTCAACACAGTAGTCGGTAGTGGTAGCTATTATTATTCATTCATTTCATTCAACAAATGAATGAGTGCTAAGCTTGGCACTAGGAATGCTGAGTAAAAATACACTTAGTGGGAAAGAGAGTTATTAATCAAATAATCACAACTTCTCTCTCATTTCATTGGCTAGTACCTTCAGAATAAAGTAAAGTATATTAGTAACAGTTAAGAATTTTTAGTGGTCAGATTTGTATATTTGAAGCTCATACAATAGACAGGTTTTACAGGTCTTGTAGCAAACTCAATATGTAAGTGTTGTATTTATAAAAAAATTAAATTACAGAATAATTGTTCTTTATAAGAGTCTTAAAATAGCATGTATTCTGAGCACAATTAAAATGATTTGATTAATTCAAAACACTTACAAACTATCAGAATATATCTTTTGCGTGAAGCAAGGTCTGTATCTGTGTATTATATGACATTTAATTCTGTAATTTAAAAAAATTAACCCATTGCAAGCAGAAAAGCGTAATTCTATACTTTTGACAATACCACAGCATCCACGTAAATGGTCCATTTTCCTACCTGGCCCTCTCATTCCACAATTTGTAATTTGGGGATCCTACCACCTTTCATTTCTGTCTCATATTAAACTCTGTATTGTTCAGCACTGGTCTACTTCCCAAGATCTCAAACTTGAGCAGAGGGTCATTCAATAGTTAGGGATAAAGTTGCCACTAGAGGTTAGGAGTAACTACTTTAAATCTATTTTTCTTTATGTTATACTATACTCTTTAACCCTTCTCTCAGATTCTCTGGTCATTTGTTTTCAATTGTTCTTATTACCTACCACCTTGGACCACTTTCTACCACAAGTTCCCCTGCCCTCACACCAATTAGCAACACAGTATCATCCTCCTGTGCTGACACTTTATCCTGAAACCAGAGAACATACTTGCAAAAAAATGAGAATCAAGAGCAGAGCTAGTCTTTATGTATATGCGTTCATATGTTTAACATGAAAAATCTCTAGAACAGTGGTAATAAGCATCCCTTTGCAGAGCCTTGCTTTGATTTCTTGGCTTGCTTCTCCACTGGGCTCATTTTCCTTTTTACTCTTGTCTACCTTTCCCTTTCCCCTTTTTGAGACTCTTAGTCTACTTGGTGAGTGTTATAAGCATGAAATCTAATCACCAGCCTTTATGGCTAGAAGAGACTTCAAAAATCAGTTTCTGTATTTACAGATGAGGAAACTGAAGCCCAGAGATTAACTATTTGCCCAAGGTAACAGAGCTGAGTGACACAGCTGAATCAAGGATCCAGACATCTTAATTAGTTTTTCCTTGTTTTGCTACTTCAAATCAGTTCACTTAGTTAAGTAAATGCTCTTAGACTGTATTTATTATTTAGAAAGCAAATAGGCTTCCTGGCTCTAATCTAATCTAAAGGGATACTTAGGTGTTGGTATATTCGTGAGAATAACTCCAAGAAGTGACCTCATACTATTTTGTTAGCATATAATTATGGTTAAATGTTGGGATAATCTAGTTTTATCTGTCAATCTTATGTTTGTTTTGACAATTTTCCCTTAAAAACTGACTACATAAATTACTGTCTCCACTTATCATCATTTTATAAAAGAAATAATTTAACACAAAGTATCCCCTCCCCAAGGAAAAAGGAGCTTTAAAAATAATGAATCCTGTTACTCATTCCAGACCTACTGAATGAATCTCTGGAGTTAGGTGCTCAGGAATTTTTATATACTGTTGGGTTTAGGGACATTGGTCCACAGTGTACATCAGCTCAGGTAGTGATTTGAGCAGTTCTTGGTAACAGTAATGTCCAATTTGGTCTATCTGGGCAACGAAAGTTCCAATTAGAAGCCCTTTTGAGAATCAAGTGGAATAGCGTCTGAGATTCAGATATCTGCTTACCTGGCAAGGACTCCAACCAAAGGGTGAGGCTAAGAACAGTAGTATGCCAGGAGTTACAAGGTTGGCAGGAATTAGGCAAGGGTACAAGGGCCACAGTTCTCCAGAGAGATTAAAATACTAGACGTGAGCAAGACAATCAGGAAGAAACTAAGGCAACAACCTAGGTTTTTAACTGGGACCACCATGACATTCAGAAAATGTCATTACTTGTGGTTACCAACTATCATAGCAAGTATAGGTAATAATTTCAAAATTGTAATATATCCAGAGATACTAACTTACTGTTTCTGCCTCAGAATAAAGGCTATGTGGGGAAAGAACTCCTTGGATTCCCATGCATTATTTAGTGTATTGAATAAAGTAATCTTGATACAGTTAGCACTTTGTGGTAAGTCTGAATAGTTACTGCTGGGGAGAGTCAAACTAGTCACCCTCTTTTCCTGAAGAGACTTAGAAGTAAACAAGCCATAAAGAAGTGCCCATTTCTATATAATGCCACGGGACAGAGGGGAAGTGTGTAATCATTCCCTTTCAAGCCATTCTCAACTTCCTTGCTTGCACTTCTGACAAAATCCCAACCCTGGTTAAAACCAGCTGTCTACTTCCTCTGTGTCCACATCCAATCAGCTGAATTTAGCTAGAGAAAAACACTCATCCATACAGATATGTCTCACTTTTAAATTTTTTGACCACAAACCTCATGAGGGCCTTCAGGGTTGCCCTTTGATCCTCTTATATTGTCCTAGTCTATTCATTCTCCTGTGCTTCACAAAGACTATTTGCCACTTCCTCTTTCTCGTGAAACCCCCAGAACCATCTCTCGTTTCCTCATTCTCCATTGGTAATTTAGATTCTGTTTTCACCGGGAAAATTGAACCAATGTGTAGATAATTACCTCACCTTGACATCATCATACTATCAACCTATACTCTGCATTCTTTTTCAATGGCATTGGTCCCTGCTCCTAAAATCAATCCCTTCATTTGTACACTGGATCTCATGCTCTTCTTTCTTTCTTTTTTTTGAGGCAGAGTCTCACTCTGTTGCCTGGAGTAGAGTGCCGTGGCGTCAGCCTAGCTCACAGCAACCTCAAACTCCTGGGCTCGAGCAATCCTACTGCCTCAGCCTCCCAAGTAGCTGGGACTACAGACATGTGCCACCATGCCTGGCTAATTTTTTTTTTTATATATAGATTTTCAGTTGTCCAAATAATTTCTTTCTATTTTTAGTAGAGACGGGTCTCGCTCTTGCTCAGACTGGTCTCTAACTCCTGACCTTGAGTGATCCGCCCACTTCAGCCTCCCAGAGTGCTAGGATTACAGGTGTGAGCCACCACGCCCGGCCTAAAGCTTCTTTTAATCGAAACACAAAAGTAGAAAAAATAGTATAACAGATCCTATGAACTCATCATGAAGCTTCAATAATCATTATCTCCTTGCCAATCCTTTGTATCTACACCTACACACTCTCTCCTCCTGTATTTCTTGGAAGCAAATACCCAACATCCCATCACTCCATCTGCAAATATTTCAGCATTTATCTTCAAAGTATAAATATAACCATAACACCATTTTATCATATCATATGTAAAACTTTTTTTTTTTTTTTTTTGAGACAGAATCTCACGTTGTTGCCCTGGCTAGAGTGAGTGCCGTGGCGTCAGCCTAGCTCACAGCAACCTCAGACTCCTGGGCTCAAGCGATCCTACTGCCTCAGCCTCCCAAGTAGCTGGG
>CAUYSK010024627.1:0-10943 GCA_963575035.1 Avahi laniger
ATTATAGTTACACTTTATGTCTTTGCCTAACCCAAATGCGGGTTAAAGGCGTGCCCTTCCCTCCCTTTAGTGCTCCCCATGTCCTTTAGTTGTAGATTTGCCCCCCCCCGTCCCCCGCAGCCCGAGGGAGTATTTGTGGCCTGTGAGCACCCTAGTGTTGAGAGGTTAGTTCCAATTTGATTGCGAGTACAAATGGATCCCGTTCTTCTGATCTTGTGGTGCCTCACTTTGGATAATGGGCCTAAGTTTAGTCCAGGAAAGTATAAGAGGTTCTAGATCACTATCATTTCTTATGATTGAGTAATATTCCATTGTAAACATATACCAGATTTTAATAATCCACTCATGGATTGACGGGCACTTGGGTTGTTTCCATATTCTTGCAATAGTGAATTGTGCTGCCATGAACATTCGGGTGCAGGTGTCTTTTAGTTTTAAAATGCGTGCTTTTCAATCTTTTAATTTTTGGTTTCTTACATAATATTTATAGCCAGAGAATATGATTTGTATTCTATTAAATCCTTGGACTATTTTGGGGACTTCTTGGTGGATTAACAAGTGGTCAATTTTTGTAAATGCTTCCTATGTTCTTGAAAAGAATGTGGATTCTCCGTCAATGCTGTTTTGTGCACATAAACAGCAGCAGCAGCAATAACGATAGCCACTGTGTCAACAATCACTCTTACAGCTAGTACAGACTGTCAGGCTCAGTCTGGTTACATTTAACATGCTAACTCTGAATGATCACAAGAGCTCTATGAGTTAGGGGCCATTGCTTTTCTTTCTTTTTTTTTTTAGTTTACGGAAGAAGGAGGAACATAGGTTAACAAACTTAGCCTAAAGTCACAGAGCTTATAACTGGCACAGCCAGGATTTAAGTCTAGAAATCCGATCTCTGGAGTTGTGTTCAATAACCATGCTCTTATAGCTTCCCTTATAGTTTCTATATTCCGCATGTATCTCTTCGTTCATCATTTATTAAAAAATTTGTATTGAACAACTACTATGTGCCAGCCACTGTTCTAGGTGTGGAAATGCTATAGGAAACACTGCAGACCAAAAAAATCTATGGCTTCATAGAGTACATTCTAGCAGGGAGACAGACAGTAAGAAATACTCGTAACTAAAATATACGCAAGACCAGCGATACACGCCAGAGAGAGAAAGAAAGGCAGTGAAAGGTGGTACAGAATCTGGAGGGAGGCTGGGTGTGGTGGCTCACATCTGTAATCCCAGCACTTTGAAGGATGGACTCAATGTCTATCCAGGAGAATGTAAGAGGTGCTAGATTACCATCGTTTTTTATAATTGAGTAGTATTCCATTGTATATATATACCATACTTTATTAATCCACTCATGGATTGATGGGCACTTGGGTTGTTTCCACATCCTTGCAATTGTAAATTGTGCTGCTATAAACATTCGAGTGCAGATGTCTTTATCATAGCATGTCTTTTTTTCCTTCAGGTAGATGCCCAGTAATGGGATTGCTAGATTAAATGGTAGTTCTACTTGTAGTCCTTTGAGGTATCTTGGCTTTTCTCAAAAAGTCCCAAAACAACAAATGCTGGCGTGGATGCAGAGAGATAGGAACTCTCATAAACTGCTGGTGGAACCGCAAACTAGTGCAACCTCTATGGAAAGTAATATGGAGATACCTTTTTCTTTTGGCAGCATTTTGCTCTCCGGCGAGTGGTTTCCTAGAATGACAGCCACAGAGCTGGCTGGTGGTTTGTCCTCACCTGGATCTGCCCCAAATTCCCTCACAAGCGTGGCTGGCATCCCTCGGCCTCAGCAGCCACCACCGTGTCTACCTGGCTCCGATCCTGGGGAGAATTGTCCTGTTCTTAACAGGACAACCCTGCTTTTACGTTGAGAACAGATTGAGGGAGGGGAAAGGTTAGAAGCTGGACAGGTAAGCAGGAGCCACTCACGATGACCTAGGTAACAGCGGACAGTGATTTAGACCAGGGCAGTGCTCGTGGAGCTCACAGGTGATGTGATTCTGGAGATATTTTAAGGGAAAACCCCATAATATGCTGATAGTTGTGCTATGAGAAAAGGGGAGGAGTCAAGGATAGTGCTATATATATATATATATTTTCATCTGAAAAACTAGGAGATTGGAATTTTTATTAGCTGAGATGGGAAAGACCGTGGGAGGAGCAGATTTGGGGGCCGAAAATAAGAAACTCAGATATAAATGCGTTCAGTTTAAGTTGCTTATTGGACATCAGTCTATGGCCTGGTGTCGTTGATTAGTTTTAGGAAATGTTGGTCACAGACTCTTCCAACATTGCTTCTGCCCCATTCGCTTTCTCTCTCTTTCCTGTCCTTACGGCATTTCAGTGACATGTGTTAGAACTTTCTGCCGCGCCCCATGCACGTCTCACGCCCCGTCCTGAATTTGCATTCTACGGTTCCTTTGCGCTTTCGTCTGGATGCTGTTTTCCAACTCATGTGTCAGTGACTGTTTCTCTCTCCAGCTGAGTCCAGGTTGCTGTAACCTCGTCTGTTGAGTTCACGGTTTCACTAGCTCCAGTTGCCGATTCTAGAATTTCCATTTATCCATTTTTATATTTGCTAATTCTTTGCTGAAATTCTCTTCCTGCTCTCACTCGGCTTTTCGGTTCCTCATCTGCTGTTTTTACTTTTAGAATCAGCAAACTGACTGCAAAAAACTAACCACAAATGATAAATTCCCTTCTTTTGGCTTCCTTCCTCTTTTGCATTTTAGAACCATATATTCTCTCTGCCTTGGAAATGCTCCGAGGTCTACAGACGGATGTTCTTTGCTCTTTGTTCTTTTTTTTTTTTTTTTCCCAGTGGGAAGTCGAATCTAAACAACCTGGTCAAATATTTCTGGGAACCAAACTTTCATCAGCATTTCTTCCGAGCCTGCCTCTCAGTCACACATCCACACAGTTATTTAAACCCCCACCGTCATCATTCCTGCCCAAGCAACTCATCTCTTTCCCGGAAAGCAACAACTTCCTAACCGGTCTATCCATACTCGGGTTTCTGTCTTCTTTAATAAAGATAATGATGTAGCAGTGATAGGTAAGGACATCGAGTCTGCCCAGGTTGAAATCCAGCTCCACGTCGTACTTAATTCATAACACTAATCATATTCATTAATCCTTGGAGCCTCAGTGTTCTCATCTGCAAAGTGGGTCTGATGATGGAACCACCTTCACAAAGTTGTGAGAATTAAGCAAAATATCCCTACTGGAGACTCAGAGTAGTCTCTGGCATACAGTAAGTGCTCAGAAAATGTTAGCTGCTATTTTTATTGCCTCCTGCAATCTGACTCCAGGAAGTGGTCATGCAGATATGTTTGAGACACAAATGTGATTATGCCACACTTATGCTTAAAACTGTTCCCACTTTCTTAAAGATAAAATATCACGTCTTTATATGGCCCTTTAGATAGTCCTATTCAATCAATGGGTGTTTTCTTCCTCATTTGGAATTCCATTTGGAATTGACTCAACTTAGAACAGACAAAATTATTTCCTGACTTGGGGCTTCCGCAGAAGCTGTCTCCTCCACCCACGTTACTCTTCCAGCCCCCTGCTCTGTGTTTATCCTTCGGGGTGCTCAACTCTGCGATGCTCATCAGTCCTCACGCTCCTGCTTAACCTCTACAGCATCCGTGCGGCCTTCCTCCAGGTCTGCTCTCAGGGTCAAGTCCCTTTTCACACAGGGTCATGGGATTCACTTCTCTGTAGACATTTGCTACACCAGCGGCTGTGGTCTGCAGTGCACCAAAACGTCACGGCTTCTTGCACGTGGTACAGGGCTGTCACTGGAGGCAGCTGCCCCGCCAGGGACTGTATTCCCGGTCCTTCTTGCACCCGGCTGTGGACTTGTGACTAATGCTCACCACTGGAACGTGAGCAGCAATTATATTTGTCCCTTCAGAATTTTTAAATAAGAAATGGGTGCCCCATTTTCATTCTCCCTTCCTCCTTCCTCTTGCTGGTAACAGAGTACTCGATACTCCAGGGTTCCAGGGTGCACTGGAGTCACGGTTGGAAGGATCCTGGGTGCCTGAGACAGCCCACGGAGGCACTCCAGCTGCCAGCTGGACACCCACATGGCAGTGTGACATGGGCGGGAAATAAACATTCCTTGGTGGCAAACTACTGGTATTTTGAGGCTGATTTGTTTTTGAAAATCTGGTGTTAATACAGTTTATATAATTTTTTTGAATAGCTTGATGTGTGTCTTCCTCATTGGACTATGAGCTCCATCGACTTGTGTATCTCAAATATCTGGCTCAGGACTGAGCTCCTCAGAGGCACCCTAATATATGTGTATTGGGTGACAACAAAAGGAAATTGACCAAGTCACCTTTATTAAGGGTCATTGGGGTGGAGACTTGTTGAAGGTTCCATATTCCGTGTGAGTCACGTTCTGCGTGAGGCGTTGCAATCTCACCCGAGTCCAACCTCCAAGCCGGTGCTCAGAATCACTCTCCACACCCACAGCTCCCAGTCTGGGTCTGGTGTTTGGGTCAGAGATGGCATTGAGGCAGGGCATGGGTACGGACGATAATGTCTCAAGAGGACAGTTCTCTCCCCTACCCCAGCCGAGGGAAGGAGTAATTAAGCCTATGATGACCTTTCTGTGAAATGCTTGGTAAATAAACCACAGGGTGGTTGGGACTGAGTCTCCGCCCTCCCAGCCTGTAGAGCTGTCTGTCTGCACGGCTGGGGCTGGGCAGGAGCACAACGCCTATCGTGTGTGCTTTCTGGGTTTTCCCTTGCTTGACCTGGGAGGAGGGGAGCTCTGGGCTGGGAGGCTGGGATGCTGGGAAGACAGGTCTCTCCCTAGACCCGAGTCCAGTTGGATCAGCGCTGTGGGAACTTAGTGATTCAAGGGGGAGCAGACACCAGGGCAGGAAGGCGTGTTCTCCCCGAGCCTGGGCTCCCCTGCCCCAGGCTGGAACCAAGAGCCTACAGACTTAACCAAGCGCAGATTGCGAGGGAAGTACCGGGCATTCAAAATCTGGGTTTCTTTTCTAGGGCTGAGTCTGGACCACACAACCAGAACACAGGAGGGGAAGTCTTTACCCTAAACTGTGAAGATCTGCCTTCCTGGATCAACATAATCGACCCCCATGGGGAGAGCTGATGTTGGATAAGGAAGGGTTGGGCTGATGGGGTTACTTTGGGGGTGATTCTGGAGTCAAATTCCTAAGTGTTTGAAACTCATGAGATTCAAGATTCTAATTCCTTTCTAGAGAACTTCTCTAGTCATGATCCTGGCTCATCCATACATAACGTCCCACCAGAATTCTGTGACCCTCTGGAGCTGGGAGCCTCCTGGGCCTGGTGAGTTCTGTCTGGGTGGAGAAGAAAATATTGAACTTAAGAAAATCTTGAGGTCAGGAGTCTGAGACCAACCTGAGCACGCGGGAGATCCTCTGTCTACAAAAAATGGAAAAATTAGCCGGGCATGGTGGTGCATGCCTGGAGTCCCAGCTACCTGGGAGGCTGAGGCAGGAGGATCGCTTGAGCCCAGGAGTGTGAGGTTGCAGTGAGTTGTGAAGATGCCACTGCACTCTGGCTCAAGGGAACAGAGTCAGACCCCTGTCTCAGAAAAAAAAAGGATAGAGACTTTACTGGAGTCCAGGACAACGTCCAAGTTATCCAGCATATCCATGACTGCAAACAATTCAGGACTTTGCCACCGTCACTGTGGCAGCCCAGACCACAGCTGGTGATTTGGGGTTGGTTGCACACCCCGAGGTTGTCCAGCCTCAGGTTCTGTCCTTCCTATCCAGAGAAAGGGGGAAATAAATTGGCCACGTGGACTCCTTCCTTGTTTAAAGTCCAGAAGTAAGGCAACCAGGAGAGGAGAAGGCAACCACCCTTGTAAACAGGGGTTTGTGGTTCGTGGCAACGACTTTCAGGTTAGGTAAGACTTCTGGAGTTAGGTAAGTCTCTGGAGGGAACATGGGATGTCTCCCTTTGATGTTACTTGGAACTTAAGTTTGGCAAATTTCTTCTAAGTATAGAGCAGCCCATCACCCCAGATGGAACGTCAACGGGGAACGTTATCACGGCGTGCTCCTTTGCTATGCACGGTCCTGTGCGCCGCTTCTTCGGATCACTTTTCACACGAAGCAGAGACGTCTGGCTGCTCACAAGAAAAAAAAATGTGTATTTCCCCTTTCACGGTGCAGCAGAGTCTCGGGGAGGTGCTACGCACCCGAAGTTTCGTTTGCAAGTCCCCTTTGCTTCCATGTGTGACCATAATAGCTATTTATAGCCAAAAAATTTGAGCAGAAACGATGTGTGTCACTTCCAGGCCAGTGATTTTGCAAGCGGTTGTATATTCTCTGCTTCCCTTTCTCTGTTGGTTGGAAGAAGAGGACATCATCGCCGGACAAGACAGGGTGAGCCGCAAGATGGAAGAAGGGGTGTTCCTGAATCATCCCAGAGGGGAAACGCCAGTTCTGCCCAGGGAACCCTCACTGGTCATTTGCATGAGTGAGAAACAAACCCCCTTTGTATTAACCACTGGAATTTTAAGATTTACTTATTACAGGGGCGAGTGTTATGCCCTGACTCTCATATCACAATAATCATTAAATAATTTCAGCTGTGTGATTCTGTCACTAGGCTGGGCGCAGTGCTGAGGGCAGGGGCTGTATCTGTTTTGTTCGCTCCTGAATCCTAAACACCAAGCGTGTAACAGATAAACGATAAATATGGGTTGTTTGGCTTCTGAAGAAAGGGAATCCACATATTTATATTTATGGAAGTTTATGGGAAAAGTGACTTGTCCAACGTGGCTGAGGCCGTGGGAGAGGGACTCAGAGGAGGAACGCTTTCTGTCCACCGGTGTTCCGCACCTCTTGCAGCATCTCGGTGGCCGGGTTACCACTGCACACCTGCTGGAGCTGCCAGACTCCAGGATGCTGACAACACCACATGCTGGCGAGGGTGTGGAGCAACAGGAACTCTCATTCACTGCTGCTGGGATTGCAAAACGGTTCAGCCGCTTTTCTACACAGCGTGGCCGTTTCTTGTAAAACTAAGCACAGTCTTACCATAGAGCGCAGCAGTTACACACCATGGAATTACCCAGAGGATTTGAAACCTACATCCACGTAAAGACCTGTACGCAGATGTTTATGGAGGCTTTATTCATAAATGCCAAAACTTGGAAACAGCAAAGACGTCCTTCAGTAAGCGGAGGGATAAACTGTGGTATATCCGGACAGTGGGATATTTTTCAGGGCTAAAAAGAAATGAGTTATTGAGTCATGAAAAGACATGGAGGAACCATGCATATTACTAAGTGAAAGACGCCAGCCTTTCTGCTCCCAACTGTGTGACATCCTGGGAAAATCAAACTATGAAGACAGGAAAAAGATCAGTGGTCGCCAGGAGTCAGGAGGAGGGAGGATGACCGGGCGGAGCGCAGAGGATTTTGAGGGCAGGGAAACCGCTCCGTGTGAGACTGCAGTGGCAGATACATGTCATTACATGTTGCTCAAAACCCACCCAGGGCTCGGCACTGAGAGCGAACCTAACGTAACGAGCCAGTGTAGGTTCATCGGCTGTAACAAATGTCCTGCTCTGGTGCGGGATGTTGATACTGGGGGAGCCTGACCTGTGCAGGGGCAGGGGGCAGATGGGAAATCTCTGTGTCTTCTGCTCAATTTTGCTGCGAGCCTAAAACGGCTGGAAGAAATGAAATCTATTTTTAAAAAAGAGTCATGTTCCCCATCTGACTTCGGTGTCTGGCTCGTGGACACTGAGGTTTGAGGGTCAGTTAGGTGAGCAGGACTTTGGAAAGCAGTCGAGACATACGTCATTGTAGACATGTCTGTTACCAGTGATGAGGTTCGTGGGGAGAAGAACTAAGTTCAAGGAAAAGTTATTTTCCTTTTTATGAGAAGATCAGTAAGGAAACTACAACATGCTTGGGGCAGAGTTTCTGATGGTCACTTTCTACAAATCTGTCTGTTCTGTCTGGCTTCATGGATTCCACTGTTCACCATCGGCCCTGGAGGAAGACAGCACCATGACTCTGCCGCGGTCCCTGCCCTGGTCTTTCTTGCGGAGTCTTGGCGTGGCAGAGAGAGATCCGCAAGTATGGTAGAGCAGATCCTTCCCAGACTCAAGGCTTGGGTGAGGGGGAGGCTCCGGGACACAGGTGACTCGAAAGGGAGCTGAGACAAGATGGGAATACAGAGTCTACCCAGCACCAGGCATCCCTGCCACAAGCTCGGATCTGCAGCGTAGAGGCTTCAAGTGTGGATTCCGAGTGAGGTGAGGGGCATCTCACCTGAATTTCTCTCCAAGACTGTGTCTGCTCAAAACTGCTGGGTGTGGGAGGGTGAATCCTGCTCCTAAACACTCAGAGCCTATTCTCTTGTCTCAGCCCAAAAATGTCCACCAGGGCATTAATAGTGACGACCACGAGCTTAGAGTTCCACCAGGAGTGGCACTGGGGCTAAAGCCTAGGAAGACATGTGGACTCGTTTCGAGGAACTTTCCCCAAACCCGCTGTCTAAGCTGAATCGGGCTTTGCATTCAGGCATAAATGGCTCGTGTCCACCTGGTGCAGGAAGCTCCCTGGGACTCTGCGCTGAGCAGACAATGAGCAGAGTCCTAGTCCGAGGACAGGCAGGTTCCACTGGCATCCAGGACCATTTCCAAGTTCTCCATCACATCCCTGACAAAGACACTCACCACCTAGTGACGATTACTATGTGAAAGTCGTCAGAATATAAATGGAGTCATCTGTGTTTACAAAACCCTGACAAATGGAGCTGGACAGACCATGAAGGGCCGATCCCTATACACAAATGCCTAATAACAGGAATTGCCACAAAAGACTGCAAAACCACTGACTTGAACCACAAGCCCTTGCAACTTTACACACAAAAAATACTTTTGCCAGGACATATGTCCAGCAGCTGCCTGTCCAACTTCAGACTGGTGCCACCCTTGTTATCGACTCTTGTAGCCAAGGATAATTATCTCAAAACAATTATGTAATCCTTCTCGTTTCTTCAAGAACCATTGTCTTTCTGTATCTCCCCAAATACATACGTATTACAGTTTCTGTGTTTCCACTGCAATGCCCATTCCCGAGTACCATTTTCTTTTAGGGAGCCTCTCTCTGCCTGTCATTTAGGTGGTTGATTGGTATTGCCACTGGTGACAAGGTGCTCCCTGCTGGGATTGGCAGTTCCAGGCTGTAGGTGTGCCCCAAGGCCCCCCAGCCCCAGGTTCTGCTTTCATGTGGGCGGTTGGTTGGGCCCTTCTGTCCTAGAGTCCGAAACTGAGGGGCAGTGAGTGGGGAGAGTACAGCCACGTATCCATCACGGCTTCCGCCTTCGCCCCAAACGGTGTGTGAGAGCCCTTCTCAGACCAGCCAAGACTCGGGTTGGCTTTGGGAAGTTCTGTGTATCTCCAGGTGTCCTGGAAGTTCAAGTAGGCAAGATCCTTCTTCTATCCAAGAAGGAGGAGCCAATCGCCCTACAAACCTTCACTCAGGATATGACGGTGGGGAATAGACGAGAGCAAATCCCTGGTTATATATTCCCATGAGTATTTCTTCTGCGAAGCACGTGTACCAAGAGGTAAAAATGACTTACTCTTTAACAACAACAACAAAAAATGTATTTATTCTTTTGTAGTATCCAGTAGCCTCTTGGACATGCTCATATTCTTTTGCCTGTTGTACATTCAGCTCTTGCTAATAAAATTTGAGTAGAATTGATTATATGACACGTCTTGGCTGGTGAGTTTGTTTTCTGCTGAAGCTGAAGCGTGTTGAAAACTTAGTAGGTTTGGACCATGCATATTTATTATTTTAGGACTCTAGAAACCAGAAATCCAAAATGGGTTTCCCTGGGCTAAAGTCACTAGGTCGGCTGGGCTGCGTTTCTTCTGGAAGATTTCGGGAGAGAATCTGTTTTCTTTTCTTTTACATCTTCTAGAGGTGGCCCACAGTCCTGGAGAAATGCTGTAAGTTTTGAAGGAGAAACAAAAATTGGGGGAGAAATGGTTATTATTAAGGCATTTATAGGATTAATATTTCAAAGCTTATCAAAACATGTAAATAATAAATATGCACAAATTTTATTTGTCAATAAAAATGAATTTATTAAATGATAATAATAAAATTATTAATATGTATTTATATGTACATGCATTTTCATTTCTGAGTATTGGGGAGTTGTCATATTTTGCCATAGATGTTTATGTGGAGACTAACAATTCGTGAGACTCACAGACTTGAGAAAATCATAATTTGTGGATCAAGATGATGTCAACATGGGCCCTTCAAATATATTTATTTATTTCTTTGGTTGTTTGTTATGACAAACACTAATAGACTGTTTTTTATAGATTCATATTATTTCAGATAGTACAAGTTCTGCTAGAACCTCCTTCATAAAAGATGCCACATTTTAAAATTGTAATGTACTCAGTGGGAATTCATGTTCATTGATATCTTATGTTTTACCTTATATTTACATAAAACTTTTACTCGGTTTCTTAAGAGAGATATAAATTTGTGCATGGAATCAAAGAATCAAAATATGTCGTACCTTAAATTCATGATTTTGCATACATTTATGATTTCATCAACTGAGAGCAAATCACAAAGCTGCGCTATTTAAAATAGGTAAAGTATAAAGTTTCCAAGGGTCATAAATCATTTTTTATTTTTTAGAATAATGAGATTAATAACTGATTCTTTACCAGAAAATTGGGTAGTTAGTTTTACCCTGTCCTTTTTAGAACCAGTGGTTTCCTTGCAGGAAATATTTGCATTGCTATCCTTCCCCCTTCTTTGAATGCCCAAGCTCTCAATTCAGTCTATTCATTGGCTTATGAATTATTCTTATTATACCAAAGTTAAATTACTCTTTTGAAGTTTAGGTATATAAGCAAAAAAACATCAG